>OX123186.2:43960290-44125534 GCA_944739405.2 Euclidia mi | reverse complement strand
TCTCACACAGATCCCAGAAGAAAGAAAAACCAGCCACAGTAGAAAGACAACCTGCTGTCCTTCCATACATCAAGGGCGTGACCGACAAAATTGGCTACATCTTGAAGCGAGCTTCTATCAAACCTCACTACAAGCCGCCAACGAAGATCAGTCAATTATTACCATCTGTCAAGTGTCAGTTACCCTTGCAAGAGGCCGGTGTCTACAAAATTGACTGTGAATGTGGGCTCTCATACATTGGACAAACCAAGAGAAGCATAGACATTCGACTCAAAGAACATATAGCTGACATAAAACATAAACGCTCAACAAAGTCTGCTGTGTGTGAACATGTGGAACAAGGACCCAACCACTACCTGCGATTTGATGAACCACAGATACTCGCAAAAGAACATCGTTTTCTTCCAAGGATGATACGAGAGGCTATTGAAATTAAAAAACACCCTAATTTCAATAGGGAAGATGGTTGGAATGTTCCTCCAGCTTGGGACCCTGTCATAAGGCTAATGAAACCCAAGAAGGACAAAGTCACCAGAAGACCTAAGGACACTGTGAGCTCATTCTGCGTAAATAGTAACACCAGTAGTTGAAAAATGTTCGGGTACTTTGAGATAACTTATACATTCAAGAAAAAGACAAATATCACCTCAGTCTGCCGTGAACATGAATTCTGTAAAGAATTCGAAACGTCGGCTAGTAATAAATTAAAAATATAGTTTCTAGATCTTTAGTTTCAAATGTAATAACTTAGTGAAACCAATACAACGCGATAAAATCCGTAAACTGTAGTTTAATTTCAATGTGTAACATTCGCGTAAACCCAAGAAGATACTATGTGAACCAGTACGGACTGGAAACAGCAACAAAAATACGCCGGTTAGAAGATCTACAAACCAAGCGCGCAAGATACATAACATCCTTAAATTTCTTGAAGATATGCCGGGATCACGATCTCATCCCTACATGCTGCAAGATATCAGCCAAGAAGGACATACGTGGGAGCGCTAAGATCTTAAAACAGGCAAGCCAAAAGTTACTCATACAAAAGATCCATGAACACCGAGCTGACTTACGCAGAATAAATAAAAATGTTGAGAATTTATCTAACGAAATATACAGATTGACAACTTCATTTGATTTTAAACAATGCATAGATGCAATAAACAACAGAGAAACATCAAAATATTATGCGTGTGAACGTAACAAAATTCAAAAATTTGAAAAATTACAACAAAAATCAAATGACCAGTACAACATGAAACAGAACGTTTTCGCACGGACCAATCACACGCTACCGTCCGCCCATAGACAAACAGTTGTCAATCTGTCAAATCACACGTTAGATGAAAATACCGAGAGAGTACTTAACAGAGGTTTAAATTACGCGATAACTCCATCAAGAATACCGTATGAAACCATTATTTGCAACGTTGAGGATTGCCTAGTCAAAAACAATGTGAGTAAGGAAGATTTCGAGGCCATACGACAGGACGTTTCTGCTGTATTACGTCAATCGAAAGTGCCGGCAAGGAATCTACCTAAGACCGAATATCTCGCACTGAAGAACTTACAAGCTAGGCCTGAACTTAAAGTACTCCGAGCAGATAAAGGAAATGCAACGGTAGTGATGGACACGTCCGAGTATAAACAAAAAATGGAACATCTTTTGTCGGATGAAAGTACCTGCAAGTTGGTTAAGTCAGACCCTACAAACAAAATACTCAAGCAAACTTGTGATATTGTTAAGAAATACTCCAAAAAACTTAATTTGGACGTAAAATATTTAATACCATCGTGTGTAAAACCTCCTCAAATGTATGGGCTACCAAAAATACACAAGGAAAACGCTCCTCTGCGCCCGATAGTTAGTCAGATAGGCGCACCAACTTACAGACTGGCTCAACACATGGCAAAGATTCTCTCACCCCTCAGAGGCAACACGAGAGCACATGTGAAAGATTCCTACCATTTTGTCAGTGAAATCAAACACCTACATCTCTCTGACAAGGAAACTATGGTTAGTTTTGATATACAGTCATTATTCACATGCATACCAGTACATGACTGTGTAGAAATTACTAAAAGGAAGCTGACAGAAAACAACATGCCTGAGGAATATGCAGAAATACTCAAACACTGCCTGACAACGGGCTATCTGTTATGGGACAAGAAATACTACATACAAGTAGACCGTGTAGCAATGGGCTCTCCGGTATCGCCTGTTGTCGCTGACATCTTCATGGAGGACTTCGAGGCGCGAGCCCTGCAGACTGCCACCATCACACCGAGGTTCTACAAGCGGTATGTAGATGACACTTTCTCAATTTTACCAACAGATAGTGTTAATGCTTGCCTAAACCATCTTAATTCTATTAATAACCAAATACAATTCACAATGGAATTAGAGGCAAACAAGTCTTTAGCTTTCTTAGATGTACTTGTCATCAGGAATAAAAACAACTCCTTAAGCCATACTGTGTATAGGAAAAAGACCCATACAAATAGGTACTTAAACGGTGAATCTCACCACCATCCTAAACAGTTAGCTACTGTAGGAATGTCTCTGTTTCAGAGAGCCCGCGGGATCTGTGACAAGAAACACCTGGACGCTGAGCTTCAACATGTCAGGCAAGTTCTGCAAGACAACAAGCTCCGACCGCCGCGCCACTGTCACAGATCCCAGAAGAAAGAAAAACCAGCCACAGTAGAAAGACAACCTGCTGTCCTCCCATACATCAAGGGCGTGACCGACAAAATTGGCTACATCTTGAAGCGAGCTTCTATCAAAACTTACTACAAGCCGCCAACGAAGATCAGTCAATTATTACCATCTGTCAAGTGTCAGTTACCCTTGCAAGAGGCCGGTGTCTACAAAATTGACTGTGAATGTGGGCTCTCATACATTAGACAAACCAAGAGAAGCATAGGCATTCGACTCAAAGAACATATAGCTGACATAAAACATAAACGCTCAACAAAGTCTGCTGTGTGTGAACATGTGGAACAAGGACCCAACCACTACCTGCGATTTGATGAACCACAGATACTCGCAAAAGAACATCGTTTTCTTCCAAGGATGATACGAGAGGCTATTGAAATTAAAAAACACCCTAATTTCAATAGGGAAGATGGTTGGAATGTTCCTCCAGCTTGGGACCCTGTCATAAGGCTTATGAAACCCAAGAAGGACAAAGTCACCAGAAGACCTAAGGACACTGTGAGCTCATTCTGCGTAAATAGTAACACCAGTAGTTGAAAAATGTTCGGGTACTTTGAGATAACTTATACATTCAAGAAAAGGACAAATATCACCTCAGTCTGCCGTGAACATGAATTCTGTAAAGAATTCGAAACGTCGGCTAGTAATAAATTAAAAATATAGTTTCTAGATCTTTAGTTTCAAATGTAATAACTTAGTGAAACCAATACAACGCGATAAAATCCGTAAACTGTAGTTTAATTTCAAAACGCTCAAAGATATGAAGAGGTGATTTATTTAAGCCCAGTTGATATCCCAATTGAGCTGTGGATCTGCACATGTTGCAACCCTTTACTACTCGCAGCGTCTGGTTTGATTGCCAATTTATTGAGTCGCAGAGGTCCTTTATCTTGGATGTCCACAACCTGGATCAACTTGACAGAAAGACAAATTGTGACCATTCAATCATCCCAGCTTATTGCCCGTTTATGGTCGTTGCTAATGCTTTTGGAAAAATGGGATACGTGCTAAGAAATATGTGGATATAGGTTCTTTAAGTAATTTAAGAGTTTGAATAAATGTTTATTTTCAGAATTCTTTGCAACTTTGACTTAGAAATGTAAGGATAGAAACATATACGTGAACATTAACTCAGATTTCATTCAATATTTATGTGGATAGGTTTTTCTTTGTGAAAGAACACTGAGCAGTAATAAGGTGGAAATTTCCTCAAAATTATTGAGTGAAATGAAGGTATTCCTTACATATTTACTAGTATGTGATATATTATTTCTAGTGGTTCATTACTGGTACTTATTATTATTTATTTTCTTTATTTTATTTATTGACTCACGCCTGTATCCCTGAAGGGGTAGGCAGAGATGTGATAAAACACCCACATTTCGCCATGAATTTTTAGGTCCCACGTAATAGGGGCGAGCCTATTGCCGTACCGGGCACATTACCAGACTCCGAGCTGCTTCTGAGAATTACCTAACGGAAAAACCCAATAGCACTTTGCCTGACCCGGGAATCGAACCCGAGACTTCCCAATCCTACGCGAATATTTATGCCGCGAGACCAATGAGGCAGTCTCAGTTCTTATTATTAAACGTAAATAAACCGTATTGAACATAAGCCACAATATTTTATAAACAGTTTACCTTATCCTAATGTATAAGCCTTTCTAGGTAAAAGATATAACATTCTTCGAAGTAAAGTCGTTACACTAAATGAATAACAACTTGTGATAACGTGAGAGCTTCAGAACGATAAGCTAACGATTGTTAATGTAAAACTGATGATTCTAAGACAGACAAAATCTGAATAGTAAAGTTTGGATTTTAATGTTACAAAATAATCTCATTATATCACTATCATCATCTAAATGCTTATAGTATTAATTTAAAACGTCATTTTTGTTGCAAGCTCTAATTATGGATTTGTGTCCGATGTTGTACTCGTATCCGTAGATATGGTGTCATGTATCGGATAGTTCAGTGCCAAATTACTTGAAAGTAAACGTCGTACATACCTCGAAAGAAAACTAATTTTAAATCAATATTAATGGGTATAAAAGTTTGAACTCCATTCAATTGTTCTATCTGAAAAAGTAACAAAATTTAATGTACTGTTTACCATTAATCATACCAGCAATATTATCAAACCACATATACGCATATTATGTGAACAAAAGAAAAGGAGGAATGCGTTATGGCTTGTAATGTTTTGATCGATGGACAGTGAGTGGAACAAGTGCATCAGATTGTTTACTTAGGTACGTTGTTTACAAGTGATGGTTAGAATGAAGAAAATATTGAAAGAAGAGTTAATGCAGGTAATGGTGTGAATGGAGCTCTGAAGGCGTTTATGAACAGTCAAAACGTGTCCAAAAAGGCACGTTTGGCTGTGCATAGAGGGGTGAGACTTGAAAGTAGAATAAATGCTGTAGAAATGAGAGCACTGAGAAGTATGTGTGGTGTGTCTTTGTCCGACAGAGTAAAGAATTGTGTGATACGAGAGTGGTGTGGGGTAAAAGAAGATGTAGTGACAAGCATTGAGAAAGGCATGTTAAGATGGTTTGGGTGCATGGAGCGGATGGATGACGATAGACTGACAAAGAAGATATGTAAGGCAAGTGTGAATGGGACAGGACGAAGAGGAAGACCTAGGTGGACGTTCTCTGACCAGATTGGAGATATCCTAAAAAAAGGACAGGTCAGAAGTACCCTAAACAGAAGAGCATGCATGAGAAACTTGATGGGAGTGAATGAAGCAAGAGAGGTATGTCAGGATCGTTACAAATGGTGTTCCGTAGTCTCTGCCTACCCCTCCGGGAAACAGGCGTGAGTCTATGTATGTATGTGAACAAAGCATGACAGTGCAACAGCATGAAGTATTTCCATTCCATCCATTTGATATTCATTGCTAGTACTATTATATTATGTACAGAATCAATGGAACTTTATATTGGCAATGCTATTTAGTGCAGGATACAAACAATGAATGAAGATTTCCCAAGTGACTTCATTTGCGTAATTTGCTTGACTGTACGTATGGCGTAGTAGGTTAAGCGAGCATTTCTCTGCTAAACATTGAGTTGAGTGTTTATGATTCAATCCCAACACGAAGCAACAGTTTGTGTAATCCCCAGATTTTCATTTCAGCTTTGAGTGTCCATTGTGTCAGTCGATCTATTTGTAGTACCTCGTTGTATAGAGATTGTTTTTCCTAGTGCAAGCGTTATCATTTTTAAATAAATAAATCAAAGATATACGCCGTATATTTAAATCAGTGTTTTCTTTAAAGTATGTAATAAGCCCATGATAGAGAAGCTATATCTTCATCAGATTCTTGGAATCAAATCAAATCAATCTTTATTGCAAACCAAGTGTACAAATAGGTCTTATTCATGATCTGTTAATTTTGTATCACACAACATATATGTACATATCAACATTATTTTTGTACAAAAGCAATAATAAAAAGCATAATAAAATACAAAAAAATAACGTTAAAAAATACGCAGCCGATTTTGAAAATAGAAGCAAAGCAAACGAAGTCTAATCGGTAACATAATTTAGAGAGTAATCTTATCAAGAATAAAATATAACAAATAGCCTTTAACCCATATCAAAACCATCTGCTCAAAACTAAATACATTTATAAAAGAACGAAAACATTTTAGTTCATACTTTTACCAGAGAAATCAATCCATCTGGTGACGTATTAAGAATACTATATGTCACTTTGCATGTTAGTCCTTGGGTGACGCAAGAGGCGACCAAGGAAAATACACGAGCAAAATTAAATAGTATCTTTGGGAATAGACGGAAAACTCGGGATCAAATGTCAAAACATCTGTTCAGCGTGTATAATAGACCAATTCCTCCTGCTGACTTATCCCTGTATACGGTGAAACAAACCTGTAGTAAAGCTACTAAAAGAGTGCGCCACACACTTATCATGTACTTTTGATCCGTGAACTTTAATGAAAACCTGTAAAATACATTGTTTTTTTACAACTCTTGTGAAATATACCAAAATAAACTTTCACAATATACCGTGTAAGGTAAAACTTGGCCTTATTGCATGACTTATACCCAAAGTCACACATTGTAGGGTTAGTACTAATTTGTGTACAATGTCTTAACTGTATTTAAGCTAACGTTAACTTGGAAATTACCCATTTCAATTGTGAATATAATAGCGACGTATAATCTTCCTTTGTTTTCAAAGGAAGCTGAGTCAAACTATTAGATAATCTTAGACTACGGTGGTGTTAACGTGAATAAGTTTGTAGAATGGTATATCGAGTTATGTTTCTCCAAGTTACGTTGAACAAGGCGTGCAGCATTTCTTTAGTACTGTACATATCACATTTTGTAACTAAATTTTAAAGCGGTGGACGTTATTTGTCCACTTGAATGTTTTAATACAATAACAATAAAACAGTTCAATAATCAACCTCTGCACCTGGAATAAATTCTGTATCGTGAGGTGTAAACTTTCAAACAACGGACACAAAGTACAACCAAGTCTGAAACAACAATTTGTGCGTTACACACACACGTACAGAAGCCACAACAATCGTCATAGTGTTAATCGGTGATTTGGCTGCTTAAACCACTAAATGATTCTAGACGACCTTGGTTCATATATATTGGTAATCATCAAGTTATCCACGAATAATGTAGTAAAATCCCTACATATAGATTATTTGACTTACAAGCCTTGGTGTTACGTATTCCGCTTACCCGTATAAGTTTTGCACAATAGGTATTACCTAAATTGGATTAGTTAACTAGTTATATAAAGTAATACACGAAGCCAGAACAATTTGGGTTTATCTTTGAAAGCTAATCCTTGTCAGCAACTTGGTACAGGTTGAATTAGTTAGAATGTTGTATAGCATTTTCGATGTCGATTATTGCTATAAAATACATGATGAATTATATAGGCAGAATATTCGAGACGAATTTGTAATCATTGTGACGTGTGGAGATCGTGAAACCCTTTCTATTTTAAATTCTACGTGTTTCAAGGCTTCTGATGGTGTTTATATATGGATTAAATTAGTGATTCGTGAGAAAGCCATTTTGATTATAAAACACTAGCTTGCAATAATATGTACCTATAATCCAATCCATTAACGCAAATGCAAATAAATTGGAAGAACTACGAATTTGTCACCAATCATAATTAAGAATCCTTGTAACTTACGTAGTCTTCAACATTGGCTAATAATACTGAGGTTTAAAATGCCTGTACTAACCCTTTCACAATCGGTAAACATGGATGCTAAATGATCTGTTATCCCAATCAAATTGCAGTACAAAAACGTGTATCGTTTAAAAAACACCGTCTCTGTTTAACGTACAGACCACACTACCACACTCACCAAAAGCCTCGCATCTTACTTATTTAGTCTCTGGTAGCCTTCATCTCATGTTCATTATTTACCCTGAACCCAGTTTCTCTGCTATTTTGATCACAATATAATCCTACGTAACGATGATCACAATATTAATATTTTTTGATTTTTTTATGCAATGCGTATTAAAATGGGCTTTGATAAAATTTACGTGTTGAAAATTATAGTAAACAATTTTTTGCTACGAGTGTTAAATTATTCTCAATCTCTTATAATAATATAATGGCAAACAAAAACCCTCTTAATCTTATTAATTCGAAATTTTCTTGCGTACAGTATCAAAAGTCAAATCGCGTTTGTAATAAAAGAAAACAATGCTTTTAATTCAGTTACAGAGACAAGTTGAGTAACTTAATGAAGTCCCAAGAAGACTTTTGTTAACGTTCTATATATCACTGTACACAACATGACAGAAGGTGACGATGTTTATCTTACAATCTCAAATTACAAGCTTGTGTTTCATTTTATGAGGGATAGCAGACATGTAGGTTCGTGTATATTATTAAAAAACAACATGAAGTTCAAGGTATTAAATAAAATTTAAAAAATGTTGTTATCGATTAGTAATATAATTGAATGCTCAGCTATCAAATTAGTGGAAAATTAAACAATAATTATATGTATTATAGTATATAATTATACCTGCAAATTCCGCTGGCAATTCTTTAACAAGTTTTTTTACGATGTCAAATGAGATTTAAAAAAACATAAGCATAAATGGAAAGAAAATAATCCTATGCGGAGATTTCAACATTAATATTTTAAAGCAATCTAGGGTTTCCAGCGTATTTATAGAACTATTAATAAGTTATAACTTGAAACTACAGGTCAAGGAAATAACGGGTTTTGCTAGTAAAAGTTGTATAGACAATATGGCCCACAACTTAAAAATCATGTAACGTCACTACCCCCCCTCCCCCCTGTGGGATCTCCACCTTGTCATGGTGGGGGGGCGCAGTAATCGTGGATTGGTCATCCGCGGTGAAGCTAAGAGGGATATAGGAGGGGACGCTCCGCGTGGGCTTGGAGGGGCCTGCGCAGGATGCGTCCAACGGTGCGGGTGCGGGGGACAGTTCTGTCTGTCCCTCGCAGTCGGGTGTGGTCGCGGGTGGAGAGGCGTGTCGGTGTTGCGTTGCCGCGCGCCCTATCTCCCGCGACCAAATGGAGGTGCACCATTCGAAGCGTCGCGGTGGGGCCGCAGAGGAAGAGAAGTTGCGGTGTTGCGTTGCCGTCCTCCCTATCCTCTGCGGCCGCTGGGTGTTTTGGCGGCGGAGCCCAACACCTTAATCCGCCACCAAGGGGGTTTTGTTCGGGGCCCGCCTAACCATCTGGCGGGCCAGTGCCCGTCGGGGGGTGGCAACGAGTGCTTCGGCGATGCCCTACCCTCCGACACACGGGTACATGAGAAAGTCGAGGTGGTTTTTAGTGGAAACACCACATACTCCGGCTCTCATTTCCACCAAGAGTCGGAGATCCGAAGGGATTTTCCACCTCGTAAAAAGAAAAAAAAAATGTAACGTCACTACCAAGCTAGCATTGTCAGACCACTATGCGCAAATTATTAAAATCCCGGTTAAAAAAACTTGTACTTTAAAATATTGGTATTCATGCGAAAGAAATTATTCTGAAAATAACAGAGCACTATGTATTAAATATTTAAAACAATTAACCAATAGTGATGTTTACCGCTGTTTAGACGCAAATCGTGCCTAGAACGAATATTTCGAAAACTTTGTTATGCTTATGACGTGTGTTTCCCCTTAACCAGAATTTAAAAAAATAACAAATCAAGACCAAAATGGATCTCACGTGGCCTAAAAATTAAGTAGCAAACGTAAGTGCCATCTCTTGTGGCAGTATAGAAAAAAACCAAACGCATCAAACAAAAACGCATTCAAGACTTATGCTAAAAGATACAAGAAAATAACAAGGCTCACAAAAAAATCCCAAAATGATTACAACATTAAGACTGCCACAAACAAAAGTAAAGCAACGTGGGATGTTATTAATGAGATCAAATATAAATTTCCGGTTGATAGCGTAGGACAAATAATTACCAATGACGAAATAATAACCAATCCCAAAGACATCGCTAAAACGTTTAATGACTTTTTCCTTGACATAAATAATAATGACAACAAACAATTTATTACACTGAATAATTCTTTTAATAAATTGACTTATAATTCTAATTCTATTTTTTTGACTCCAAGAATTCCAGAAGACGTCAATAAAATAATAATTTCATTAAAAAATAATAACAGTAGGTACCGGTTATGATGGAATTGCGACTAATATTGTTAAAGATGTTGCTAATATAATATCAGAACTCCTAAGTTATATAATAAATTTGTGTATGGAAGAAGGCATATTTCCGGACAAATAAAAAATTCAATTGTAAAGCCAGTTTTTAAAAAGGGTGACAGAACAAATATGAACAATTATAGGCCCATAGCGCTATTTTACCTATCTTTACCAACATTTTTGAAAAGGTCTACACTAGTTAACGAGACTTTTTCATATGAACGATACGTCAGCCTTGCATACTTCGCTCCAGTGAACTTTTGACCTGGCGTACATCGAGATCCTGTACTTTGGAACTAACATAAGTCGACATTTCAAACTTCGACATTCAATAGCGGAGTCCTAATTATAATGACAAAGAATGTATTCATTTTACATGATGATATCTTGGATTTTTTAGGATTTTGGATCTTTTAAGAAAAGTGTATACTTTAACCGCATTTCACGAAAAGATTGTTTTGTTCTCTTGGTTATTCAAATATTATTGTTAATTCTGTGTCTATGTCCAAGAGTAACCAATTGTTAATTCTGTGATTTTAAAACTAATTAGATGTATGCGCCTGTTAATTTACGTTTAAAAATTAAGCGTAAATTTATAAATCGAAAAATCTGTCTAAGCCAATATTAATTAAGTTTCAATTTAACGCGCAGTAAAAAAATGTTGCCGAAGTTTTTCAATTTAATTATGAGAATATAATTTTAACTCAAATTTGATGACAAAAAATCTGGAATACATAATCAGCATTAATAAACGAAGTTAATTAACAGAATTACTGTATAGTTACAAACAAACCACGAAGAATCAGTTTAAGTATCTCCAGCGTCTGGGTAATTAGAGTGTAATAAATGAAGCGTCAGGAGTCTCCATATCATTATAATGAGAACTAGAGTTGTACTCACTTCAAAGGACCTTCGTTAGTGAGATCGTGAACGAAATTAATGATCTACGGTTGTTCGTACCTACATCGGTATACTGCGGTCTAATTATGTTTCTGTCACTGAATGTAGCCGTAATCTTGAGACGGTCACATACATGTTACGCAATATTAAACACAATATATTTTACAATAGTTGAATCCAAATTGTATGGAAAATATTTACACGTATGAATATGAAGATTTTTTTTTTGCAAAAGGTTATTGGAAGCTATTAAACATAACTATATGTTGTCATATGAGTAATTAAAACATCTGTCAGTATAATATACCTATAGGTCGGTTCACGAAAGTTGACCAGAAATGGCGGCCGTCGCGCATATGTACATTCGTGCACCAATGGCGTGGCTCCATTCTTTACGCATTTAGGGAATGCGTCAAGAACGGAGCCACGCCATTGGCATTCCACCCGCGCCTCCCCCCGCACCTCCACGGAGACCTAAAAAATGATTTCTGCGCAGTGGTCATCTTTCGTGAACCGACCTATACCAAGAACAAGACATAGACTAAAAAAAAACTATTTTTGGACCACAGAAACTGTTGTGACTGTTGGTCAGTCCCGCGTTTATAAGTTAGATTTTCTTTAAATTCCTTACATAATCTTGTTTATGACTCCACCGAGTTCACTCGAAGTTTGGACAGAAGCAATGAGATAATAATGTAAACCTCTTTTCTAGAATATTTATTTAATTTTCTTTGTTACTTTAGATGATGTTTTACGAATTTCGATTTCGACGGTTATGATTTATGATGGTTAGATGAATTCATTCGTTTATAAAGTGTATTTGGGCAATTATTGTTTTACGTTTACTAAAGAAAACAGCGATACAACAAGGCAACGATAGCTTAGTGGAGATACCAACGGACTACCATGCAAAGGGTATCGGGTTCGTATCCACGGCGCGCACAAATGAGTTTTCGGAGTTATGTGAGTATTGAATGGTTAATTATCGCTTGCTCCGTGCCTCGGAGAGCACGTTAAGCCGTCAGTCTCGGCTGCCATGAAGATCTTTGACAGTCGGTATAGGGAGTCAGTACCTATGAGTAAACTGACACACAGAGACAGGGACAGGGACAGAAGTACTGTCCCTCGCACACGATGTATGTGCATAAAGAATTAAATAAATAAATAAACGCTAGGAGGGTGATGATTGCTTTACGTTTATTTTGACAAAATATCTAATTGATAAATATATTGCTTGTTTAAATTTAAAATATGAGAAGAATGTGTCACCGTCACCTGAATTGAGATGTAAATTGCAAGCAAATTTCTTTTTATGGGCTGCTTCTAAGAGACACTTACGTACTGCCAATAAATGCACCCTAGCCCAGTTAATGTGATGCAGGGAATGTAAGTAGTGCACTTGATATAAAAAACTGCAATGAAAAGGCTAAAGGAACATCTTTGAATGGCTATGGTTACTACCTTAATATGATTACTTGTTTAAAAATTAAAATTACAATATTAAATGTACCCACTGTTTTATTAAGTTATTTATATACTTGCTAAAAATCGAAACAATCAGAATAAATATATGACAACAAACATCTAAAGAGGCTCATGCGAAGGTTCGAATAAGGTTTGAGCTTTGGATGCAATATGGTAAACCCGGTGTGGGACCAATTTACAACCAAATGCGTGACTCTCGAACAGCTTTTAAGGCCAAGCTGAAGTGGTGTCAAAATAACCAGCATCAAATTAAATTAGATATTATAGCTTCACACTACTCGGCGAGGAATTTTGGACGTTTTTGGAGAGAAACGAAAAGGTTGAATCCTGAGTCGAGTCTCCCTTCGAGTGTTGGGTGCAAAAGTGAGTCGGTCGATATTGCTAACTTATTTCGACAGCGTTTCAAAATTGATTCATATCTTGGTCCAGCAGATCAAACATCGAATATATGCTGTAATGACCTAAGTGTACGTTTCACTGCCCGTGACGTGTCTTCCGTCATCAAAAACATGTCTAGGGGTAAGTCGCCGGGTCACGATAGTTTAAGTATAGAGCATAATTATGCAGAACGCAGGTGTTCATCTTCCAAGGGTTCTTGCATTACTTTTCAACCTTTATGTAAGTCATTCTTATCTGCCAGGTGACCTAGTAAAGACAGTTTTGGTACCGTCAGGTGCTAAAAATTACAGACCGATATCCCTGGCAACGATTACAGCGAAAATTTTTGATAGTTTAACTGTCTTGCTGGAAAATTAAAAATTAATGACAGACAGTTTGGTTTTAGGAATGGGTTATCATTTGAGACTACAATAATGACTCTAAAGAGTACAGTGCAATATTACACTGGGAGAATGACACCTGTGTATGCATGCTTCTTGGATTTATCCAGTGCTTTCGACCTTGTCTCATATGACATACTATGGAAAAAGTTGTAACTAACATTCTAAAGTTCTGGTACGACAACCAATACAACGCTGTGAGGTGGGCAGGTTCGTACTCAGATGTGTACAAGTTAGAGTGTGGGGTGAGGCAGGGGGGGCTGACGTCACCCAAGTTGTTGAACATCTATATGAATAAGCTGATCGAGGAACTCAGCAGCACTGGCATCGGATGCTCGATCGACGGTGTGTCATTCAACAACATTAATTATGCTGATGATATAGTGTTGCTGAGTCCGTCGACCAGTGCTCTTAGGAAGCTGTCAAAGATATGTGAGTGCTATGCTGGAAGCTGGAGGCTGTCTGCTGGCTGGAGCCCAGCCCAGACTAAGATATAATGCCAAAAAAAGCGAACTGTTAGATTTTATGGCACAAAACAAGACGTATGAAATGGTACCACCAGTCTCACTATGTGGTACCACCCTAAACAGAGTTAAACAGTTTAAGTACCTCGGTCACTGGGTTACAGAAGATGGCACTGATAGCTGTGCTATTGAGAGGGAGCGCAGGGCATTGGCCGTAAGATGCAACATGCTGGCCCGCAGATTTGCAAGGTGTGACAGCAATGTCAAGTTTACTCTGTTTAAAGCTTATTGCTAGGCTTTTTATACCTGCAGTCTGTGGACCAGGTACACGAAGAAAACGTTTAATGCCCTGCGTGTGCAATATAACAATGCTTTTAGGATACTGCTGTCGCTGCCTCGTTTCTGTAGCGCTTCAGGTATGTTCGCAGCAGCGCGTACGGATGACCTCGATGCGATCATTTGTAAAAGATCCGCCTCACTATTGCGTAGGTTGCGGGGTAGTGATAGCAGTCTTCTGAGCATGGTTGCTAGTAACACTGAAGGACGCCTTATGGGGCACCTGTGCGCAGTGCATGTACTGTTGCCGGGTGCCTCCAGGAGGTGACGTAATTAAATATTGTGTGTCCATAATACTAACATAGGTAAAGAAAAACTAACAAAATGGGTTGTACCTGAATTAAAGTTAAATAAATATGTAAATTTATATTCGTATTTATTTTATTGATGCATAATATTTGCTTAGTTGCTTTTAAAGATTTAATTTACAACTGATGTTATTTTACGGATCTAACGTAACTAATGGTTTTATTTTTATTTATTTTTTACGAGGTGGAAAATTCCTTCGGATCTCCGACTCTTGGGGAAATGAGAGCCGGAGCATGTGGTGTTACCACTAAAAACTACCTTAACTTCCTCATGTACCCGTGTGTCGGAGGGTCGGGTATCACCAAAGCATTCTCCGCAACCCCCGCGACGGGTATTGGCCCGCCAGATGGTCAGGCGGACCCCGAACGAAACCCCCTTGGCGGCGGATGAAGGTGTTGGACTCCGCCGCCAAAACACCCAGCGGCCGCAGAGGATAGGGAGGACGGCAACGCAACACCGCATCTCCTCTTCCTCTGCGGGCCCACCGCGACGCATCGAATGGTGCGCCCCCATTTGATCGCGGGAGATAGGGCGCGCGGCAACGCAACACCGACACGCCTCTCCTCCCGCGACCGCACCCGACTGCGAGAGACAGACAGGACCGTCCCCCGCACCCGCACTTTGGACGCATCCCACGCAGGCCTCACCCAAACCCACGTGGAGCGTCCCCTCCCGGGATCCCGCTTAGCTTCACCGTGGGTGTACCCCAAACCCACGGTTACTGAGCCCCCCACCACGACAAGGTGGAGATCCCACGGGGGAAACGTAACTAATGGTACAAAAAGTATAGGAGAAAAATAAAATTAACTTCAAATAAAGTGTAACTCGTAGTAGGTTAATTACAATTTTGCATAAAAAATACATATCGTCGACCTAATTCTAATAGGTCGTATCTCAATTTTGACGACTTTTCAGGAGGCGAAAAAAACAGTTTTTTTCTTATAAGTTGTAAGAAAACAATAAAAAGGAAGTTCTGAACATGATATTAAAAATAAAGCAGATAGCTTAATTTGTTATTAAAAATTAATTTTAATTAGTATAATTAGTATATTTATGAGATAAGCTTTATTAGCATGACTATTTTTCTGAGTTACTACCAATTCGTATTGATAATTAGACACTTATTTTGAACTGTGGTTTGCCCAATCGGAAGGCCAGTTTGTTCTAGCAAACATGAGCGCCGACATCACGAAGTTCTACTATGTCCTGTCGCAGTTGGACGCACAACAAGCAACAGAGGTGCGCGACCTGGCTGTTAATCCACCAAAAACAAACAAGTACGAGACCCTGAAGGCAGAAATAATACGGCGTCTGTCAGCTTCAAAGGAACGCAAAATAAAACAGTTGCTGATGCACAAGGAGATGGGTGACAGAAAGCCATCTCAGTTCCTGCTACACCTGCAACACCTGGCTGGAGTAAACGTCCCTGAAGATTTTATACGGACCATCTGGACGAGCAGGTTGCCCACCCACTTACAAACCTGCACAGCTGCACAGCATGAGAAGATGACGCTAGAAGACCTGGCTGAACTTGCAGACCGTGTCCACGATGTCGTTCCAATTACTGCGGCAGTAACAAGTCAAGTAACTAGTACATCGGAACCCGTTGCACTACCCAAACCCCATCGTGACGGTTACACGAACCGTAGCTTACCTGAGTCGAAAAGTAGAAGCTATGAGTATGAACCAACAGAGGGATAGCCGTCCCAACTCCAGAACAAGAAGCCCAAGATATCGTTCTCGGTCACGCTCTCGCCAAAGTGACCACCCACACTGTTGGTACCACTTCCGTTTCGGTGAACGAGCACGCAAATGTACCCCGCCCTGTACATATAAAAAGGCGGAAAACTGCACAGGCAGCCATTAGTGGCGGTGAACGACTGCCTTACAGTAACGAGCCGCCTGTTCATAACGGACCGCAAAACGAAGATACAGTATCTCGTTGATACGGGTTCAGATCTTTGTGTCTTTCCACGATCCGCCGTTCAAGAGCCACGCATCAAAATAAAGTACGAGCTGTTCGCTGCAAATGAAACCATCATGGCCACGTACGGAGAATTACCTCTGACGCTAGACTTGGGACTTCGGCGAACCTTCACATGGCGATTCGAGGTAGCTGATGTATCGAAGCCTATTATCGGCGTCGACTTCCTCGGTTTCTATAACCTACTAGTCGATTGCCGTAACCAGTGACTTATTGATGGCGTCACGTCATTAGCAGTTGCCTCACCTAACCAAACGTCTACAGAGGCCATTTCATCCGTCCGCACAACAAGCAAAGACTCCATTTACCACCGCCTGCTGAGGGAGTACCCAGATGTCACTCGTCCTGCCGGCAAACCGGCCGTCGTTAAACATTCGACGGTACATTGCATCCGTACTACACCAGGGACACCCGTATCGCCCACACCAACTTGATCCAGAGCGCCTGAAGATTGCGAAGCAGGAGTTCGACGAAATGTTGCAAAGCGGAGCAGCCCGCAGATCGGATAGCCCGACAAATACCCAGTCAAGCATTTACAGGACTTTATCCACCAGCTGGCAGGCAGTATGGTCTACTCAACTGTCGATCTGATAAAAGCCTACAATCAGATACCGGTCTTCGAACAAGATATCCCCAAAACTGCTATCACTACACCTTTCGGGCTGTACGAATTCCCGTTCATGACGTTCGGACTTCGTAATGCAGCACAAACTTTCCAACGCTTCATGGACGAGTTTCTCCGGGGACTGGACTTCTGCTTTGGATACTTGGACGACATTTTTATTTACAGTTCAGACCGTAGACAGCATCAGCAGCATCTAAAAGAACTGTTCGAACGGCTGGCAAATTATGGCGTGTTGATAAACACAAATAAGTGCATTTTTGGGCAGTCTGAGGTAAACTTCGTTGGATTCAAAGTGTCAGCAGCAGGAATCAAGCCTTTGCCAACAAAGATCCAGGCCGTTCAAGAGTGCAAAATAAGTGTGAATAAGTATTAACTCAATGCAAAGTTCCAAAAAATTAATTAAACAAAGCAGTATCTAAACAGTAACTTTTAAACACATTTTTTTCCTATTTAACAGTGATGTTTTACTTTAGTAATGTCAAAAAACATAGATAACAATGTAAATGAAATGTCAATGAATCCAAAAAAAATTACATCATTTTCACGGAGCGATTTGCAAAACGTAAACAAATTATGGCGAACGATGAGTTACTGCGTATTCGCATTAACGATTCCGTGATTCGAGATACGAGGTATTGCGTCAAGTCTTTTATCTCATTCTTTTTCATACAAAGTTTGAAAAGTAACGATGGAGAACGATGTATTTTTGTCAGCTTTACCCAAAACACCCAAAAAATCAGTTACGTCCAAAAATGAGATACGATCTATTAGAATTAGGTCGACGATATAGCATGTCTGGGTACATCCTTATGATTTTGTTAATTGTTGCGTGTAGCAGCAATTTTTATCATAATCTGCCGCAATGTGTTGTAATTAAGAGATAGAAGATGTTCACAATATTGCTGTAGACGTGAAATTAGTCGCAAATATTATATCCGAAAATAAGTATACGTACCTACGCAGTCGTTCGTTTTTGTTACTTAATATTTTCTATTGTTCAAAAGGCATGATTATCTTTATAGCTATAATGTTATAGTATGGTTTTCAGTCTCTGTGATAACTTTCAAATATTAAGTTAATCATATTTATTAAGTAGTGAGTTTTACTAAGATTTTAGATATCTGAGCAATATTAATTGACGTATTCGACTGTACCAAGCATAGGTACAGTCGAATACATAAGTCGCTACACATCTATTAATTTTTGCCTGGTGTTTTATAAATTAAAACTCTTAGATTATAATTATTCTTAATTTATAAATTGTGATTGAGGTAATTTTTCTTTGTCAAAACATCCTACAACGTATTGGGTAAATAATTAAGTTGGGAGGACAAAACCATTGAAAATCACTTAAATGTGTATGTACTTATATAGTTGACTGTACATTAGCAAGCGTATTGCTCAACTTATCGATGTATCAAAATCATGCGTGTTTTATTTTAAGTTATTGCATAGCTTTTATCGCGGGCTTGAGCGCGGCGACCGAATCCAGAAATTCCGTAACGAAAATAAAAACCTAACACCCTTCACATATTTATCAACTTGGCGTAAGCGCCAAGTTGATTAATATGTTTTATGAACTTTTCTGCTTACTAATTAAAGTTTAGTTTAGAATAATTAGTTTCTACATTCACAAGATAGCAGACGGGACATTTTTAATTAAATTAATATGGATATCAGTTTTGGGGTTTCCATGCTTTCTGATCACGAAAATGACATCTATTTGGGAATTTAAGATGGCGGACGGGACATTTTTAATAAAATTAATATGGGTATCATTTTTGGGGTTTTCATGCTTTCTGATCACGAAAATGACATCTATTTGGGAATCCAAGATGGCGGACGGGACATTTTTATTAAAATTAATATGGGTATCATTTTCGGGGTTTTTATGGATTCTGGTCACGAAAATTACCTCTTTTTGGGAATCCAAGATGGCGGATGGCACTTTTTCATAAAATTAATATGGGTATCATTTTCGGCGTTTTCATGCATTCTGATCACGAAAATGACATCTATTTGGGAAACCAAGACGGCGGACGGGACATTTAAAAAAAAATTAATATGGGTACATTTTCGGGGTTTTAATGCATTCTGATCACGAAAATGACATCTATTTGGGAATCCAAGATGGCGGACGGGACATTTTCAATAAAATAATATGGGTATCATTTTTGGGGTTTTCATACATTCTGATCACGAAAGGGAATCCAAGATGGTGGACGGGACATTTTTAATAAAATTAATATGGGAATCGTTTTTGAGGTTTTCATGCTTTCTGTTTTATTATGTATAGGTAATACACATTAATGCCGCGCAGAGAAAGTATATATGATATTATATCTATACACCACTATTTTTAATTAGTACAAAAACTTTAAGGACAGATTAGCGAAGCTATTTTTATCATATATGTGACGTAAGAATTCCATAATATCAATAGAGAGCAAAGTTATTATCATTTGTCTATTGTAGAAAATCTCACTTAAATCATAGTCATATTTTACAATCCATTCACTAATTCATTGATAATATTCCATCCTGCACATTCGCATTCTCTCTGTCGCACTTATGATGTAGGTAGCCATAGAAATTAAAATGAAGGAAAATAATAAATGTGGGTAGTTATTTTTTAATTTTGTTAATTCTACCCTCTCCTTCATACTTCATTCGGGCTTAGGACCGGTAAAATTTATCGTTTAACAAGTAATTAAATACGGAGGTATGTAATTAGAAAGCAAACAAATATCAAAATAAAAGAAGGTGTTCTGGACTAATAGAATAGAGTAGTTTTGGCATATTTATGAAGTTAGAATCATCTGCTATTTACAAATATTATTTTATCATCATCATGTCAGCCTAGAGACGTCCTCTGCTGGACATAGACTTTCCTCAAGGTGTGTGGAGAACACAGACCGATTCTGAGCCGCCCGCATTAAATTATTATTTACTTAAGTACGTATTATTTACTAAACTTACAAGTATTTCCATTATCCTTCGAAATGTCCACCACCGTTGTCAAAAGCACCCAATATGCACTGTTTTGATTGTTTGACACTGACCCGCTCACTTTTGTACACTCACAATAAGATGTCCATGGGTACACAGCTGCACTCGCGATTTTTCCACTCAAAAAGTACGCACGAAGCATAGCTACATACTCCCGTGATATGAACTGATATGATAGGCCATCGCGTCGGGAAAACGTAGACAAACAATTAACTTTTGCAGTGAAATTAGATACGCACACTTTCGCTAGCAATTTAGCACTGTTTGTCGCATCGTCGGGGCGTGGCGCAGGCGCAGAGGGGAGGAGGGGCGGTAAATTTATCAATGGTTCATTTTTCTATGATAGTACGTGGGTCGGTCATAGTATTAGTATTGCATTAACCAATTATCACGTATTTTTATGGACAGTTTTGAGACAGTTTTGGGACTTAGTGTTTTTATTTTTTAACTACATAAATATGATCAGTTACACACTTAGTGCACTGTTAAATTTTTTGTACTAATTAAAAAATAGTGGTGTATATATATATATTTTTTATTATGTATAGGTAATACACATTATTGCCGCGCAGAGAAAGTATATATGATATTATATCTATATAAATGTACATTGCGCGAAATTCGATGATCAAACTCTTAATATCGTTATTTTGTTTTCTATTTTTTTGAATGAATTATTATTTTTGTGTGTAATTACACTATTAATACCTAATTATTTATACCTATCATTTATACCTAGATATTTTCTTTTTATAGAGAAGAAAAGCATAAAGAGCTAAAAAAAGAGCAAAAAAGAAAAATAAATTGTGAACGTCGAACGTCGTCTTCTAAATATCTACATATTATCATTATGTAGATATTTAGAAGATATCAAGTCTCAAACTTATGTTTCTTATTTCAGTTACCATAAACCTATAGTTTCAATGATAAATATTCCTGAAGAACCGATATGTATTGAAAGATAGTAAAAATATACACATACATACATACATAACGTCACGCCTTTTATCCCCGAAGGGGTAGGCAGAGGTGTATTTCTACACCCACTTTTCGCCAGATATACTTTAGTCCCACGTAATAAGGAGCGAGCCTATTGCCGTACCGGGCACATTTCCAGACTCCGTGCTGGTAATGAGAATTTCGTGTCAGAAAAACCCAATAACACTGGCCGACCCAGGAATCGAACCTGGGACCTCCCGATCCCACGCGCACATTTATACCGCGAGACCAACGAGGCAGTCGTACAGGGTTTGATGTTGAGTTTTCCGTCTCTACGCAAAGATGGTATTTGCATCGTGTTATCCCTTAGTCGCCTCTTACGACACCCACGGGAAGATAGGGGGTGGTGACTCTTGTATTCTATGCCGTCAACCACACGGCAAAAATAGTAAAAATTTAGTTGTTTGTTTTGTTAATTAGCAAAAATATTTTGAACAAAATTACTTCTCATTTATTTAATAAAAGAAAAAAAAATGTTTTCTTATCGGTCACCACGCTCAAAGTGTAACTTGAATTAATATCAAAGAAAAAAAAATACTGCATAAATAAAATAAATATATAATTATAATTGCATAAGTTGATAAAAAATTCAATGCAATAGCTTTACCGCGGCAGTCTCCGAGTGCCACAAGTATTTTTTGCTTTTATAATAAAATTTCACTTCGACAAATAAACTCTATAAAACATTTAAGCAAAACAATGTTTGCATTGACCCATGCCAAGATTTCTAACAGAAAACATCTCAAGTATTAGGTTCTGTGCTGGTTCTTTCTTATGAACCAAACATTTTACTCTTAGTTATTCATCATCATCATCAGCTTGCCATAGTCCACTGCTGGATATAGGCCTCTCTACTGGCACACCACACGCCAGCCACTTTGCTCTTTCGACACTCCTCCTAGCCGGAGGGCGTCCTACACGTTTGCCAAGGCGCCATCTCCAGTCTAAAATACGACTACTCCAACGGTTATCGGATCTGCGGCATTAATAATGCCAAAATAACAAATCATAAAATATTGCGCTAGAAATAAACACAGCCTGTATATTAGTTACTAAGAAGGAAAAATTAACGGTATTATGAGTTTACCTACGTTATTTCTTTCAAATAATCGCAAGCAGCACATTTTTTTATGACACTATATTTTCTTCAGTAACTTTTTTTGGCAAAAACATAATAATATGGTTTTACGCTGCAGGGAAAAATCGTGAGATGCATGTATGCGACTTTGCCGTAATTTTCTATTCTGCCAACCCGCTTTTGACTAGCGTGGTGGAGTAGTCTATGGGTCAACTCTGCCCATAACGAGAATAGACTTGCGCCCAGCAGTGGGACAATTTATATACAGAGCTGATTATGATAATGAGTTGACAAGCTTGCTCAATGCTTTAAATGTTTTTCAATATGTTAAGCGTCTTTTGGTTGACAACAACGTATTTTAGTACCGTAGTAAAAAAGTTTATAAAAAGGCAGTAGTTGAAAAAAGCAACTAGAACGTTAGAAAAACATTTAACTTACTACGTTATTCATTTCCTTATAAAAGTTTCCGTTTAGTATTTAAAAGACGATTTACACTCTTGCATACATAAATCATGAAACTTTGTGGCCAAGAAGACATCACATAAAAATTAACATTATAAACAAAGTTGTAAGCTGTATATATTATTTATTTCATACGGTAAATGAATTACATAACATAACCCACGCGTTTATCCCCAAATGGGTAGGCGGTGTGGGTGGGAGGTGTATTACGCAAACACACTTTGCCTGTTATGTTTCGGCACCAATGTAATGGGGGGCGATTCTATTGCCATTATAGAGCGATCGATAATTAGCATTTTTAATACACACTTAACTCCGAAAAGTCGGAGGTGTATGCCCGGGGTAGCTGAATATTAAATCCTAGACCATCGTCCCGGCAGTCCGTAACGTACACCACTGGGCAATGGCCGCTATAAAGAAATGACAAGTTTCAAATGATCGAAGCCGTGTAAAGTACATTTGATTTTTAATAAGCTGCGCATAATTTGGCAAAAAGTTTGCCCTACGCACCGCATCTCTAGTTACCCTGCAAAGCGGACTACGTTACTTGGACATCGTTGGCCAGCCCTCCAGCTGTTCTGTCCTTGACAATAGTAATAAGTCCGGATGCCTTTTAAACTTTTTACTGAAAGGATGTTTCATTGACATAATAATAGAATGTTCTTTATTTTTGAGGGTGAACGTTATTTCATGCTGCTGGATGGTAAGCGATCAGAAAAGTTTATAATGAAGATTGGCAAAGCTTCATGCAGTCCGCCCAGTGTCACCAGTTTCACCAGTTTTAAGTAGATTTTTCACGCCGTAAGGACCCAGGAATTCAAGAGAACATTACGCATTCAATAACTAGTTTTATTGAATGCCCAGGCTAATGTTAATTATAGTTTAAAGCAGAGACAAATGTTCTTATCAATTTGATGGCTTGATCGCTGGAGGACTATTGCCTTATATAATGTCGACGGCAAATGTCTGAGGCCGTCCTATTGGACTTCAGTGAGTGAGAGTGCCGCATGTTTAACTTGAAATAATTGCTGTGATTTCAATATAAAATTAAGGCCAATACACACTGTCATCTGATTCCAAACAAAACAGAGCCTGCACTATGCCAACAAAATAACTATTCCTAAATACATACACGTTAAACATAAATCACACCCAGGTACAGGTCTAATAGATATTCATTATTTAGTTGAATAAGGTAAGAGCACCTATTTGTAAAAATGGCTAAGCAGCCATTTCATATTGATACACTTCGGTAAAACATTAGGGCGAGCGTAAAATCCTTCTTTAACAATTGGTTTCTAAATTTTCTCCGTGTTAGCACTATGTTTTTACAAACATCATTGCATAATATTGTATAGATATTTGAGAACGCATTAATTTATTGTACTTTAGAATAAATTTATTCAAATCAAAATTTACTACAAAACCGTTGTCATTGACTTACAAGCGCTAAACTAGCACTCAGTGATCCACGAGATTAAATCAAATGTAGCAAAGTAGCGCCGCCATATTTCGTGACCAAGGCCGGGGTCTGAGAAATTGATAAACTTTTTCTGTTCCAACAGAAAAGGACCATGGGCAAAACTGTATGAAGCCTGGGCTCAACCACCAACAGAGATGAGATCACTTTGAATATACTTGTAAAGCACTAAATATAAAGATATAAACTAATTTTTGCGAAGAGTCCATGGGGTTATTTTGCTATAAATATTTTTCTCGTACCATAAATTAACTGACTGATGACGAAAGACTGACCAAGCAGATATATAAGGCAAGTGTGAATGGGACAGGACGAAGGGGAAGACCTAGACGGAAGTTCTCTGGCCAGATTGGACACATGCTTAAAACAGGAAAGGTTAGACTAAATTGAAGAGCAAGCATGAGGAATTTGATGGGAGTGAATGAAGCAAGAGATATATGTCAGGATCGTTGCAATTGGCATTCCGTAGTCTCTGCCCACCCCTCCGGGAAACAGGCCTGAGTCTATGTATGTATAAATAAACTATAATTCTGCAAAGTAATGCTGTTATGGCATTGTAGATTTTGTTGTTTGATATCTTTAACTAGTTTTAATTCCAGGTGCAAAGAATACATAAAAAATAAAACAGCTGCGAACAGTTAAAAATATTTTTACTTACATTATTAAATTATTATTACCTGCCGGTGGATTAAATTGTATGTGCCGAGAGGATACACGAAAACACGCAGTTAACACCGTGAGAATCACGAGTCGACTGACTGAGAGCAGTGAGAGCAGATGGACGCCCGGGCAGGCGTCCCAGAATTGTGAGAGGGATAAAGAGTGTTGTAAATCACACGGACGCAAGCGCATCTATTGTTTACCATTATTTTAAAGTATGAATATATTGTTACCATAACAGTTTTATGACTAAGAATTGTATTTTTTCTACATAAACTATTTAAGTGCATATATTTTTTCTGCAATGGAA
The DNA here is from genome assembly GCA_944739405.2 of Euclidia mi. Lineage (NCBI taxonomy): Eukaryota > Metazoa > Arthropoda > Insecta > Lepidoptera > Erebidae > Euclidia > Euclidia mi. The sequence goes on along the minus strand of OX123186.2, from coordinate 44,100,218 downwards.
TTGAAGGTGGTGCCGGCAGTAACAATTTTAGTACGAACAAAATCCTTTACAATGGCATATGCCATAACTCTGTTGGACACTGAGCCCAATTTGACTCATGGTCCTTTCATTACGTAGAGGAAAATGTATTAAATTCATGCAACATTTTTAACCGACATTCTGTTAATAGCTAAGTGATAGTTTTGATCATTATAAATTTTACTTATCTTTATTACAAATACCTAGGAAACATCAACAGAAATGTTTATTGAAAAAGTTATACCATGACGGTGGAGCTCTGCATGCTGACCGTATGGGAAAAGTTGTGATTTTGATGTACCTATCAAAATATACATATCAAACACATCCTCCATATCTTAGAGTTTTATGCACTGTTCTGGCAAATATATTATGATTTCTTTTATATGAAGTTGGAAGTATTATAAGGGGTCGGACTGTGTAGTAATAGACGAGAAAGAGAAAGGTGTCATTAATCGGATGACAGCGACAGAGAATTATAGAAGCGAAGGATATACCAAAGAAATATAACCTAAGGCATAGAAGTAACACTACATAGAAGTACTACTACGCTCTTATAGCAGCATCGTGGTAGGCAAACAGTAGACAAAACATAGAGTTAGGAAACCGAGTGTTGTTCGTAACAGTGATGATTTATCGATAAATATTTTTGGTCAAATGTCTAACTTTAGTATGTGTCGATATATTTAAGCCGTAGAAGTAAACAACTAAAATATTGAAATTGTAGTTTTTGCTGTTGACGCCGGACAGTGCTTTGCAAAGACTTGCCAGACAGACAGTACTAAAAAAATCACGTGTTTAATTGTTCGTTTTAGCCATAAAATCTATTGACAAAAAGTATGTATAAGTATAATAAACTAATGAGCGATGCGTTGCGATGCGATGCTAAGAAACTGTCACTTAGATTATGTATTGTACGAATTATACCAGATTGGCTAATGCGGCAGGCTTTGGCAATTTGTTTGCGTCGCATCATATCACGTTGCTTGCTAACGTTGGACACTGCTCGATTTTTTAGAGTTGTAGGTAATCCGACTGCCACGCCGAAGCTTACGGGTTTGATTCCCGCTCAAGTCAAACATTTGTGTGCATGAATATGGATGTTTGTCTTGGTCTGGATGGTACTATGTATAATATGTAATATATTTACAGAAAAGTATATATGCATGTTTATCGATTTTCTAGTACCCGTAGTACAAGATATGCTTAGTTTGGGACCAGATAATGTTGTGTGAATGTGAAACAAATCTAGGCTATATTTTATGGTAGAATATTATGTAGCGGACTACAAGGCAAGACGTCTTTGATCAGTCAGGATAGCACTAATATGATATAGAAGTAGGTAGATTAATTAAAATCGTTGTAATTATTATATTTTATTAATATGTTCAAACTAAAATTACACACTTTTTGTTTAGCTTTGGATAAACAATTCTACCGGGTATGCAATGTCCGGGCATAAATGTAATGTAGGCACAGGTTTCGATTTTAAGCGACGCCAGGTGCTATCTGTCTTTAAAAAACAGTCTTTCTCAAAATGACGTGAACAAATACGATGGTACTTCTGCTAAATCAAACTAGGCCGTCCAACGGCATTTAGCCAAAGTTTTCTTGTGACGTCATTAATAGGCAACCTGTAATAAAAAACACCTTCTTAATAATAAAAAATGCTACTCACATCCCTAATCCATCTACTATTTTATAGATGCAAAAATGTAAGCCTACACACACGCGAGTACACTGGAACACTTGGCTTTAGGTTAATAGACGCTACTTTTAAGCTAGGTATCACAAACACAAACGTACAACAAATTTTACACTGATGACAGATCACAGCACGGCTATTTAGAGAATGTAGTCAAAGATATGAGTATGTAAAGAGTCTATGCCTCTTTAAATGAGACGCGTAATTTGACGTTATGATTAACCAACTAAGACCAACTGACATTACATGTTGCACGTTCGGTATAAGGAAATTTATAGGGCATGTTCTCTCTAGTCTAAACGTCCAATCTCTCTGGGATATACTGTGGCGGCCCCAAATTGATGACGTACGGATTTCTTTACCACAATGTCTATTTAAGAAAGATGAGTTATTTCCATTTTTATTTCATAAGTCATCCATTTCATGACGACTTAATTAACCGTTAAGACGAGTGATAATTAGTTCCACAGTGCCAATAAATGAGAATCACTTTGTCGACAGCCAACGTCAACACTTGTCAACGACCGAGACTGCGTAGCAATTATTAGTCTCATGAAAAAGTAGCCAGCCAGTAGTTTATGACTAACTGAGTACCTGAGTTTTACTCGCATTTATCAAAATGTCTGAAAATTTAGGTTTTTTAAAATGCTGTGATTTGCATGCGATTTGCAGTAAAATTGAGTAGGCCGTAGCAACCATGATACAAGTTTATTTAACCAGTGTTAATTAAACGATTAGGACTATAGCCTTACTCTTCTCATAGTGAGAAGAGGCCCGTGCCCAGCAGAGGGAGAGTTACTGTACAGGGCTGATAATGATAATTAAACGATTAACACACAGTAAATAAACTTTTATGATGTATACAAATCGTGAAAATTTAAAGGCGACTACAATGCTATATAGGTGGACTAGACTAGACGCCAGCGGCTTTGCACGCACATAAATTCGAATTTCCCCTTTCGCCCAATGCCGTAGGAATTTCGGGAAATCCCGTCTTAGTGCATCCCTACGGTCCCCAAGGAACATTCATGCTAAATTTCACCTTTTGTCGCCGCGCAGTTTCGGCTGTAGCGTGTCTGTCAGTCAGTCAGTAACGCAAGGATTTTATATATTAAGATACTCATACTATTACATAACTGTACTACGTTATTTACATCTGAAACTAAAACCCAGTTTCGGGCACGTCTAATTGTCGGACAGTTTTAGTCATATCCAAAATATGTAGAAGTCCTAGATATAAATTCCATCATTAGAGTCCGTACAGACCCCTACCAGTTATAGTAAATGTAATTATCAATCGATCCTTGTTCGTTCCACACGAAACTCCTACAGAACCTGTTACGTAACATGCCTTTATCGAATCTATATGTGACGTACACGTCAGTAAAAGCATCATCTATTAACTTAAAGCTTTTAAACTTCTTCTAACAGATAAACGATTCAGGGAATCGTAAATCGTTACATTTTATAATTCAAAGAAACATCTGCCCCTTGATCGTACCAACTTTCGTAGGAAATTTACTTTCTTATTCGAATCTTTCACAAACTCTTAGGTAATGTTCGGTATTTTGTGATGGCTTAATTTTTATATTTACATATAATATTGCTTTATTCGCTTCTGTTAAAGATTTACACCATTATTACATTTTATTATTACATTATTACACCATTATTACATTCGGGGAGATGGGCCTCGTTAGCCTTGGTTGGCAACCTGTCTAGGAGAAGGAAAACTCCGAAATTAAACCAAACGTTCGGGGAGATGGGCCTGGTTAGCCTTGGTTGGCAACCTGTCTAGGAGAAGGAAAACTCCGATACTAAACCAACTTTCAGGGAGCATACCCGACACAAAACCCCGATCTAAGGTGTCAACCGACCCGTGCCGAGGGATTCGTGGCCAGAGGGCAAGCTGGTCTCAAACGGAGGGTGCCTGTGTTGGTGGTCACAGGGCACAGCTAGGATTCCATCTTACCCCCGTACAGGGCTCTGCGGGGATGAACATTTTAAATCCCTATTACTCGTAGGAACGCTATGAGGACAGATATTAATAATTCTTTAAATGGCGGCGACGCGGTTTGCAACCGGTCACGTCTCATTTCCCGTGAGGGCGAAAAGCGGCTTGCGGAAAGCCGATTTGCAACATTGAATGTTGGCGGTGGAATGGACGGAAAATTGGATTAAGTATACCAGATGATGGGTGATAGAAAGATTGATGTTCTGTGTGTGAATGAAACGAAAAATAAAGGATGTGACACTACCAAACATGGCAGCTACACGGCGTATTGGTCCGGAGTAGATAGTACCACCAGAGCCTGCAAGGGAGTTGGTTTAGTAGTGTCTGCGCGAATAAATGAGTGCGTAAAAGAGGTTGAATGTGTAAATGCAAGGCAATGCAAAGCTACTATGGATGAGAATGAAAGTAGGACTTACTCGTCTTCTTATTGTAGGGGTTTACGCCCCCGTCAATATAGTAACGGGTATGTCACAACAAGAAAAAGACGAAAGGCAGGAGTTTTGGGAGAGTTTAACAGAGATTCTGAGGACCTGTAACGATAATGAAAGATTGATTTTGTTAGGTGATTTCAATGGACGGGTGGGAGTAAAGCGAGATGGATTTGAAAGGGTTTTAGGTGGATTCGGTGATAAGAGTGTGAACGAAAATGGAAAAGAACTGCTTGAGCTTTGTTTGGAGTGGAGCCTTTGTGTGACAAACACCATGTTTGATCACAAAAGGATACATTTGTATACACGTGAGGCGAAAAATGTTAGGAGAAGTATGATTGATTTTGTAATAGTAGATGAACGACTGAGAAAGAATGTGTTTGATACGAGAGTGTTTCGAGGGATCGGCATCCATACAGACCACTTTTTGGTGTTAAGCCGGATAAGTGGGCTCTTTAGAGGATGACGACACCGAGAAAATTATCAAGAGAGGGTCTTGAAAAGAATAAAAGTAGAAAACCTGCAAGAGAAAGATGTGAAAGATGAGTATAAATGAAGATTGATAGCAAGATTTGAGAGGTTCGCTGGCATAAATGATATGGAAGAATTATGGCATTCCAGAAGATGTAGTATGTGTAGCGTCTGAAGTATGTGGTGTGATTAAGAGAAGGAAACTACGAAAGGTTGAGAATACATGGTGGGACAAGGATGTACAATCAGCAGTATCAGAGAAGAAGAAAGCTTGGTTAGATTGATTGGCTGCCAGAGCAAATGGAAGAATGGGAAAGGCAACGAGTGATGACATAGATGAAGCAAGAAAGAAATTTATTGGGTGTAAAATAATAGTGAAAGAAATGGTTAAAAGGAAAAAAGCGTTAAAGAAAGATGAGTTTGATAGTAGATTATCTGACGAATTTCGAAACATTAAGTTTTTCTGGAAATCCGTTCGTGCAGTTCGAGGAAAAACTCAACCCTCAAAATACACATCAATCAGAGACAAGAATGGAAAGATACTGAATGGTGAATCGTGTCTGCTGAAGATATGAAAAGAGTACTTTGAAGGATTAATTGAAAGAAAGACGACAGAGACATCAACAGGTGAAATGAATGATAATGATAGCAATGATGAAAGCGATATTGGCGTGGATGAGATTTTGAAGGCACTGGCCAGTATGAAATTAGGTAAGGTTGCAGGGTATGATAGGATTACAGTCAAAATGCTGAAGGCTGGACGGGGCATCATAGTCAGTCAGCTGCAGCGTTTATTTAATTTGTGCTGGAGCACCGGCCGGGTACCTGATGACTGGGCCACAGCAGTAGTTATGCCTCTTTATAAAGAAAAAGGCTCGCAACAAGACTGCAAAAACTATAAAGGCATTAGCCTTCTCAGCATTGTTGGCAAATTGTATGCGAAGGTTCTGATTGAAAGAGTTATGAAAGTAACCGACAAGAAAATGTGGGATGTACAAGCGGGATTCCGAAAGGGTATGGGGTGTACGGATCAAGTCTTTTCCTTGCGATGCTTAGCTGAGAAATTTTTGGCCAAAAGTCAAAAGGTCTACTGCGCATTCGTGGATTCGGAAAAGGCTTATGATAAAGTGGTGAGGAATGAAATGTGGTCGGTACTGTCGATGTATGGGGTGAACAGCAGCCTCATACAAGCTCTGAAATCCCTTTATAAGGATTCTAGAGCTTGTGTGAAGATAAACGGGGCATACACTGACTGCTTTACCATCAACACAGGTGTTAGACAGGGATGTGTAGCGTCGCCATGGCTTTTCAACCTCTTCATGGACAGTTGTTTGCAAGATTTGAAACATAGTGATTGTGGATTAAGGATTAATAAGTTACTTGTCCAATGCCTCCTTTATGCTGATGATCAGGTTATGCTTGCGTCTTCAGCGGAGGAGTTGCTGGAGATGGTAACAATCATGCATGGTGCGTTAGAGAGGAAAGTAATGAAAGTGAATGTAAGTAAAACGAAAGTTATGGTTTTTGAAAAGGAGGAATGCGTTACGGCTTCTAATATTATGATCAATGGACAGCGAGTGGAGCAAGTGAATGAGTTTGTATATTTAGGTACGCTGTTCACAAGAGATGGTAAGAATGTAGAAGATATTGAAAGAAGAGTTAATGCAGGTAATAGAGTGAATGCAGCTCTGAAGGTGTTAATCAATAGCCAAAACGTGTCCAAAAAGGCACGTTTGGCTGTGCATAGAGGGGTGTTAGTACCTACTCTTATATATGGTAGAGATAGTTGGGTGTGGCAGAAGAGTCATGAAAGTAGAAAAAATGCTGTAGAAATGAGAGCACTGAGAAGTATGTGTGGTGTCTCTCTGACTGACTGTATAAAGAATTGTGTGATAAGAGAGTGTTGTGGGGTAAAATAAGATATAGTGACAAGCATCGAGAAAGGTATGCTAAGATGGTTTGGGCACGTGGAGAGGGTGGATGACAAAAGACTTACCAAGCAGATATATAAGGCAAGTGTGGAAGGGACAGGACGAAGGGGAAGACCTAGGCGGACGTTCTCTGACCAGATTGGAGACATCCTAAAAACAGGTCAGGTGAGAATTACCCTGAACAGAAGAGCATGCATGAGGAATCTGATGGGAGTGAATGAAGCAAGAGAGATATGTCAGGATCGTTGCAAATTGCGTTCCGTAGTCTCTGCCTACCCCTCCGGGAAACAGGCGTGAGTCTATGTATGTGTGTATTACATTTTATAAGTCCAACAATTAGCATTTTATTTGAATAATGAGACGAAGTGCAAATAAATACGTTTAAATCAAAATACAAAGTTTTAACACAATAAACAGTTAAAACATTTTAATTACCTTTTAAATTGCTAAAAGAAAACAACTTATTTAAATTGTTTATTTTAATTACTTTCTTAGCAAATACAAATAAAATAACGAATGACATTGTTTTTGAGTAGTTGACAGCTAGCTTTTTTTGCCAGTACTTTTACTATTCTGATCAAAGCAATTTTGATAGCCAGATTCTATATAATCTAATAATCAGTTATATTTATTCAACAATATCAACTTCGTAGTTATACGTCGCTTATAGCTCTTTTACGAGAGATGGCTATGCAAAATTTCTATGGACAATTATGTTGATGTGATAGTGGACATACGTTTGAGACAAAACTCTATATGAATTGTTATTTTGAACAGATTTTTATTCGCATAGTTAGTTTGCGTGCTGTGGGATTTGATGATCACACATCATGAACATTGTATGGCATCTGGGCTATATTCGTCACCAAGCTAATATTCCACCGCCTGTTTTAAGTTTCTCGACAAATTTTAGATTCATCATCATCATCAGCCTGCAAGATTGCTCTGCTGGATATAGGCCTCTCCAATGGCACGCCGCTGAGCCCGATTTTCTGTTTTTGCATCCAGCCGCTGCCAGCCAGTTTGCGTATATTGTCACTCCACCTAGCCGGAGGGCGTCCTACACTACGTTTGCCAAGGCGCGGTCTCCACTCTTGAACACGACTACTCCAACGGTTATCGGTTCTTCGACAAATGTGTCCGGCCCACTGCCACTTCAGCTTGCTTATTCTTTGAGTTATGTCGTTACGTTGGTTAATTTTAGATAAGAGACATGAAATAATAGTTATGCTAATAAATGATTTGTGTTGCCATATTTTATTTCACACCTAATTATTATTTTAGTATACATAATGCTCAAAAGTAGTGATGAAACGCCATATTAGTTAAGTACCTTTATGCTTAATAGCGTGAGAGCTTTGCAAAGTATAATTGGTATAAGTTTGTTGAATAGAGTGTATATTGTAATATCTTTATAATTATAAAGAAAGACGTAGTATTAATAACTGGAAAAGGTACTCTGAAATGATTTACCAAATCACGATAACGCTCAGGATACGTAAAACCTCCTTGAAACGTCACCTGATTTTTCGCGCATATTCATCAAGCCGGGCTGACGTTAGTCATTTATGACTGCGCAATGTATGTTTTATTGGACTACACGTGCGTGAAATTATCACAGTGACATTAGTGACTAACTTCAGATCTGCCCATATTGAATGCACGATTTGTAACTAACAACTCTTTAACTTCGTTTTCCATTAAAATCCCATAAGTGACATAAAAATATCCTGTAATTACATTTCATTTTAATAGGCCTTAGATCTAACTTTTTTATGTATTTGTACGAATGTACGCAAAGTCTAAATGCAACACTGATAATGCACGGTGGTGTGGCATTGTTCAATACGCTAGAACACTCACCAGAACGTTCGTAAGAATGCTCGCTAAAACACACCCGTTTATTTTTCTGTTTTGAAACATTCCCAAGAGTGCTCATAACAAGTTAATGTTCAAATGTATCAGTATCATAAGTCAAACAGATTTAATGACTTTAACACACACACATACTAGCTTCGAACGTTAAAGAAAACTTGTAATATATAATACAGAAGCTTTGCAGATCAAGTTTTAGCATATTTTCGCTAATAAATAAAAACGTAAGTTTTTCAAAAGTATTGATATATCCATAATTTTGGCCATAAAAATGTGGGATTGCGATTAACATAGATATCATTATAACCTCCATCTTACCTCCAAAACTCAATAATAAGATCTTACATAATAATAGTATTATGTTATATGAAAACCCAACTACTTTCTATTTCGCTAAGGTATTTTGTAGTATTTACTCTATACTTATGCTTAAAGAGAATGCAATGTCAATATTTTATTACATTATGGCTGCACCACATTAAACTAATATGGTCAAAACAGGCTTCCTACATTAGCGAAGTAAACACTTCCCCACTCGCTATCCCCATCATGTCTTAGTGAAGTAATCTATTCATGCATAATGATCATATTATTAAATTGAGTGCAGACAGGCTATTAGTCAGTGTCTGGTCTACGGTCAACTTTATAATGGTCGATATTATCATACTATGTTAGTAAAGCTTAAAGTCTTGAACAATATTGCTAGAGGAGACTCGCAGCTTAGACCCCACATTATATCTTTAAATTTAACCTTTCCTGCCCGATCCCGTGAGAATTTCGGCAAACCCGGCTTAGTGCACCTCCACGGCCTTTGCGAAACATATGTACATGCCAAAATTTAGCTTCTTGCGCCCAGTATTTCCGGCTGTGCGTTGTCTGTCAGTCAGTCAGTAACGCACGAATTTACTTTTAAAGATTATATCTTGACTGAATAGATTTTTTTTGTCAACTCCCATACTAGGAATAAAGCCTGTGTCGCGGGCATTTTACAAACATACAACTAACGGACATAATGAACATACAGACTCAAAACAACAAGTAATGGATTACACAAAGTGTTTTCTCGTGTGGGGATCGAACCCACAACACTCGGCGTAGTGTCGTACGCGGCTGCTTAAACCACTACGCCAACCGTGATAATTTTGTTACTTGAATATAATATCGTAAGATATTACTTCAAATAAATGTTTTGCTTCTTCGTGATTTTTGGTATATTTCTAGCGCGCACCTAAAAATCGTGTCATTTTTGCAGTATTTTAGATTCGCTGAATTTAGACAGCTGCCGTTGATAACGTATGCTTGCAATTTTGGATATGAACTGTTCGCTATCCAGCATAAAATATCCCTAGAAACAAATACTTTTAGTGTTGATGCGAAACACAATGACTAGTTAACCTTTAGAAGAGACGCAGTAGATGGCTAAAAGGTTCCTCAGGAATATAAGATTCATATAAGCCAACTAGTCATCTCTAAGACACGGAGATCTAGTTTTGGACGGGAACTTAAGAGGTTTTTTGTACAATTACGTTATAGAAAATTACAGGTTTGCGTGTCCTACAAAAATATTAACGTACTTTTGTTGTGTCAGTCTATACCTATTTGAACAAAGCAGTTATATATTAAGCCTACAGACTTAAGCCTTATTTAGTTACAAATTAATCTGTAGTTGTTTTAAAAAAATTATGTGCTAAAAGTTATGTTTATCTGCTATCCGCAATGTTATCACTAGGATCCCGTCACTGAATCTAGTTTTAAGTATCTAAACGGTTACGCAGAAATTCCGAAGCTATGTAAGTCTTAAGCTGCTAGTCAGATAATTACTTAACCAACCCTGCCAAATCAGCTAATCGTCAGAAGGGTGAGATTCGGCAAAAGGTTTTGTCCACCTTCAAGTAAGGATTTGTTCCCCAGAAAAACACTTCATCCCTTTAAATTTTTCGCCTTAAAGTTCCTGATACAGACATTTTACCTTTTTTCCTTTTATACAGAACCTTTCGTATATTATAAACATTTATGAGTGAAATAAAGAGTCACTATCTTCAAGTTATGATCTAGTTTTACTATATTCTTATCCTTTAAATCTCTATAGCTACCGTATTCCCGAAAATGAAAGGAGAATGTCTTGGTTTTAAGCGAAACAGGATGATAATGAAAAAATTGTAAAATGAAGATACAAAAATCTAGACTTTGAAACGCATACTCAAATACAAAATACTACATTATTTACTCGTATTTAATTATAAAAACCAGCCAAGTGCGAGTTGTACTACGAAGGTAGGATGTAGGGTTCCGTGCCATTATCTAAAGAAACGGCAAAAAATATGTTTGTTGTATGGGAGCCCTCCAAACTATTAATGTATTATATTTTTTCGTTTTGTTGTGGCGGTACATCATCTGTGAAATTTTCGACTGTCTAACTATTACGCATGTGGTACATCCTGATTGCAGACGGACAGAAAGATGGACCGACAGCCGAGTCTAAGTAATAGGGTGCCTATTTACCCTTTGGGAACGGAACCCTAAAAATAACGCTTTGAAAGTCCGAAGGCCCCATCCCCTATTCCTTCTGGAATAATCCCTCATCCTACTCCTCATCCTATCCCTTTTCCCATCCCAACGTTGCGGTAACGCACTTGTGACTCCTGTGGTGTTGCATGTGTCCATGGGTGGCGGTAATTGCTTACCATTAGGCGATCCGTCAGCTCGTTTGCCGCCTATTACTATAAAAAAGAGTATCTAACCAAACACTTAATGCGTAATTTTTTTTAGAATTTGCACTATCTAAAAATGCAGTTTTCAAATATATTCATCGCCAATCCTTCACATAAATGTTATGTGTAAGAAAATCCATAGCGTAAGACTGCTTATCCAAAAACGAATAGAAAAAAAATTCTATGAGTGGAAAAGCCACCCATGATATCACTTCATTTTCAAACCTCGCGATATTATTGGTGTTTCGTTTTCTCATATACGGTACCACGGTAATAATATCTAACAGTATTCTGACTCCATACAAACGCACGAAACTCAAGTTATATCTACACGCCTCGAGTAAAGTACACGCTAAAGTACACAGCAGCCGCGAACGTGCCGCAGTTACGAACGTGTTCTTTATTTAAATAATAATTATGGTGACGAATTGTAGACTATATTGTGCTGTTTGCAGTCTGCGTTAAGTGACCTAAAGATAAGATTTTTCAAATTCAAAATATGCCTACTAAATTGCAATGTTTAATCCTTATCTTAAGCGTGATTAAGTCGAAATTTGATTAGCTTAATCTATTATTATGTTGATATTTTTGAAAACATATTTGTATGATTGTAGTTATAATGTATACTAGCTGAACACTTTTACCTGCGTTATGGACAATTTATTATTTGATTAAAGTCAACCATTAGTAGTACACCTTAATAATTGTTTTCAAAATGAAAGCGGATATGAATCTGCTTAATGTAACTTCTTAGTCTACTTAGTGTAACGAATTGGTCATTCCTAGGGTAGGAATGTAAGTCCCCCCCGTGGGATCTCCACCTTGTCGTGGTGGGGGGGCTCAGTAACCGTGGATTGGTCACCCGCGGTGAAGCTAAGAGGGATCCAGGAGGGGACGCTCCCCGTGGGCTTGGAGGGGCCTGCGCAGGATGCGTCCAACGGTGCGGGTGCGGGGGACAGTTCTGTCTGTCCCTCGCAGTCGGGTGCGGTCGCGGGAGGAGAGGCGTGTCGGTGTTGCGTTGCCGCGCGCCCTATCTCCCGCGACCAAATGGGGGCGCACTATTCGATGCGTCGCGGTGGGGCCGCAGAGGAAGAGGAGATGCGGTGTTGCGTTGCCGTCCTCCCTATCCTCTGCGGCCGCTGGGCGTTTTGGCGGCGGAGTCCAACACCTTAATCCGTCGCCAAGGGGGTTTTGTTCGGGGCCCGCCTGACCGTCTGGCGGGCCAATACCCGTCGGAGGGTGGCGACGAGTGCTTTGGTGATGCCCTACCCTCCGACACACGGGTACATGGCGGAAGTCGAGGTGGTTTTTAGATGAAACACCACATACTCCGGCTCTTATTTCCCCCAAGAGTCGGAGATCCGAAGGGATTTTCCACCTCGTAAAACAAAAAAAAAAAAAAAAAAAAAAAGGGTAGGAATGTAAGTTCCTACATAACTACATGATTTTTATTTCTTTGAATAAAAAAATAGAATCAATATGAACAGTCACAAAACCAGAAATTTTCGAGTAGGTAGATGTAATAAGTTATGTAACTAAAAATTAAGTAAAAGTTATTGAAGATGCAATTACTTAAATTAGGAGCAATAAGAAAAGTATTATAGTTTGTGGCGATTTTAATGTAAATATTCTTGATCATTCAGTAATGACTAGTAGATTTTTAAATCTACTTAAATCATTTAAATTAAAAAATTTGTTCCTTGAACCAACTAGGATTACAGCAACATCATCCACCTGTCTTGACAATATATTTAGTAATTGTACAGTTTCGAATAAATTAGTTAATTCTGAATTAACTTCGGATCACTGTGGTCAATTAGCAAGGTTTCCGTATTATAGTGATAGCATCATACAAAAAATGTTAGTTAGGCATAAGTTTAATGAATTCCGGAATAAAATTTTGATTGGAATGAATGCTATGAGTCCTGATGTAATGGAGATTGATTCGCCAAATGAAAATTTCAATAATTTATTTAATGTAGTTAACAAGGAATTTCAGAATACTTTAAGGACTAAGGAGAAAGTAGTTAAGGAATCTCGAGCTTTTAGTGAGTGGGCTACTGCAGGTATTTACAAAAGCAGAGCAAAGATGTACGAGTTGTACGGTATGAAGAGATACAATTCAGATTCGAACTTCACTGAGTATGTCAGGAATTATTCCAAGATATTTAAAAGAGTGTGCAATACAGCTAAGGCATTATTCGTTAGGAACAAAATTGAACAATCCTCGAATAAAATAAAGGCAACCTGGCGGGCTATTAATGAAGCAACAGGTAAGACAACACTAAGAGTTAATAGTTTTAGTTTATTTGATAGTGACAGATTAATTCATAATGACAAAGAAGTCGCACATATATTTAATAAATTCTTTGCAAGCATACCGATTACTACTACTAGAGAATTAAAATCATCAGCTATAGTCGCAGAAAACCTATTAGAATCTAGTGTAGGAAAATGTGATGTATTATTTAAGTTCCATTGTAATATTTCTACCGACATTGTAAGTACTTTTCAATCTCTAGAGTCTAAGAATACAGGTGATCTCTGGGGCATTTCTGTTAAGGTTTTAAAAAGTATAATTGATGTAGTAGCTCATTATTTAAGCAACTTATTTAATAAGTGTATTGAATCAGGTGTTTTTCCCGATCTTATGAAACACAGTAGGATAATACCTCTTTTCAAATCCGGCAGTAAGACTGATCCTAGTAATTATAGGCCAATATCGATACTACCTGCCTTTAGTAAGATTTTTGAAAAGATCATACTCAAGCAATTACTTAGACATTTTAATCTAAACAACCTCCTTCATAGTGAGCAATATGGATTTACCAAGGGTCACTCGAGAACAGATGCAGGAGTGGCGTTACTTAAACACATATTCAGTGCATGGGAGAATGCCCAATGCTATTGGTGTGTTTTGCGACCTTTCGAAAGCATTCGATTGTGTCTGCCATGAAACGTTCTTATGCAAACTTAGACATTACGGCGTACAGACTAACGGCCGGTTTCTGAATTGAGAATTTCGCGTTGAGAACAATTTAAACACTAATTATATACCACTTAATCAATTTTCTGTTTCACAAAAAATTGTTTTGACACCTTTTGAGTATTTGTGCTTGTAAAATCTTAAATTTGACACAACATATGATCAATTCATGATCAACTCCATATCAACTCTATATTCGCGTTTCTGAAAACATTTGACATTTGTCAAACCTCACTTAGCACTGATAAATTGAGAAAAAAATAATTACAATACTTTGGTCTTTTAACCCGTGATCACGAGTAATATGACAGCCAGTATGTCAAAATGTCCACACTACCGTTGCCAAGCAGCGGCAACGTCATACTGACGTCTACACAACAAGAAGGCCGTTAAACAGAATTTATAGAAAAAAGGTTCAAAGCCTATTCAATATTTGGAACAAATAGATTACAACATTATTAGGAACAAATCGAAGGGATAGAAAATATAAATAAAAGATTTCCGTGTTAAATTAATCCAAATAATTACGCTGTGGCCTCCAAGGAGGTATAATTCTATATACCTCCATGGTGGCCACCATGGAGGTATATAGAATTGTACCTCAAATATACCTGGCCACAAATATTTTGTATTAAAAATAAAACAAACTGACTTTGACATAACATACACGTTCCGTTTCCACTAAGATACCGAATTGAACAAATTCAACAAACTATTCATTAAAATAAAATAAACGTTGAAATAATTTTAAATACAACTTTATTTCGACTTTTTATTTGTTTCTGTATAAAAATAATTAACTGACAAGTGTGCTTCTTTGTAAAATGTTAATTAATACGAATTTATGGTTAGTACCGGTTTTTTTACTTGTATTGGAACGTACTAGTGTTGTTTGGTTGAATTTATTCATGATTTGAAGAAAACTCAAATGAAAGTGCTTTGAAAAAATATCACTCTGACCTGTGAAACAGAAAAAACTCAAGTTGACTTCAACTAGTTCAGATATTTTCAACTGATGTAAGCTGAAATTCTCAATTCAGAAACCGGCCGTAAAGCATTGGAAGTCATCATACTTAAGTGACAGAATCCAATGTGTTGAAATAAACGGCTCAAAATCCAGTGGCTTACCTGTTGATTTAGATATGCCGCAAGGCAGCATCCTAGGGCCTTTCTTGTTTCTTGTTTACATAAACGATTTACCTTTTTACTTGAAAAACATTTGTGACGTTGTACTGTTTGCTGACGATACTTCTTTGATATTCAAAGTAGATAGAAATAAGGAACATTTTAACGAAATAAACAGTGCGCTCATTCAAGTAACTAAATGGTTTAATGTAAACAATCTAGTACTGAACGCCAAAAAAACAAAATGTATTAAGTTTGCTCTGCCTAATGTCAGAAACCTTGGTCCTAGTATAGCTCTAAATAACGATGTTCTTGAAACATCTGAATCGACATTATTTCTAGGAATAACACTTGATTCGAAATTACAGTGGGGTGCGCACGTTACATATCTCTTAGGGAAACTTAGCTCAGCTGCTTATGCCATTAAGAAGGTTCGTAGGTTGACTGATGTCGATACGGCTAGATTGGTTTATTTTAGCTATTTTCATAATGTTATGTCATATGGCGTATTATTATGGGGTAGGGCCGCTGACATCGAAAATATTTTTATATTACAAAAACGGGCAGTTAGGGCCATTTACCAGTTAAAGACAAGTGTCTCACTTAAAAATAAAAATATTGGTATTCTTACTGTAGCATCACAATATATTTATGCCAGTGTTATGCATATACGACTACATATAAATTCTTACAAAATGAATAGTGACATACACAATATTAATACTAGGAACAGGCACAAATTATGTGTACCATATTTCCGTTTACACAAAACGCATAGCTCTTTTATTGGGCTTAGTATAAGAATGTATAATAAAATACCAAGTAATATTTTAGACTTGCCTTTAAGGTCGTTTCAGACAATTGTTAAAAATAATCTTTTACTAAAGGCATATTATAGTTTATATGAGTATCTTGACGACAAGTACGCTTGGAAATAAATATTATTTTATTAGGTCAATTTCTTTTTATTATTAGGTCAATAGGCAGTTTTATAGTGTAGTTAATTACCGTATTCTCTTTTATACTACATTTGCATTCTTGTTCTACTCTTTTTATTATAATTTATCGGATTTGTAAGGTGAGGGTAACTTGTGGTCATGAACTGCTAACCAATAGATTGTAAATTGCTGCAGGTTCATATACCATTACTTTTCGGAACATACTGTTCCACCATAGATCAGAACAGTCATGTTCGCGAGTTGCTTACATCAAAAGACGTAAGTGGATGCTCCTGTTTCACCATATTCACTTTGGGAGGCTTACTAAATGAACATCATTTATTGCTTGAGTATGATATCAATAACTATTAACTTTTGCAATAGTAGATAACTCACAATGTGAAACAGTTGCAGCTCCTTACAAATATAACATGTAAAAGAATTATACTGGCAGTTAAAAAGAATGGCCACGAGTTTTATTGCCCGTTCTTTCTCGTGGTTCTCCCTATTGCATTGCGAACGTGGCAGTAAATGTAAATGTAGAATCATCTAGTAATTAACTTTAATCTTTGACGTTCATAAGCGTCACTTTGTGACCTAAATGAATAAATGATTTTGAGTTTGAGTTTAATTAAAATACTTGGGGCGGGCGCCGCCCGCCGTTGCCGGGCGGCCCTCGCTTTCGCGATATCCCTTGTTTGTGTCCGGCGTGTCTGTAGGCATATAACTCGGGGAGACGGCCGAGTTACAATACTGTTAGATTATACTACCGTGACGGTACTCTGGTGATAACGCAGCTTAAGGTCTGAAATTGTAACTTGTTCGTGTTTACTTTATTAATGATTCATCATAGCCGCTGAGATAGATTTACTTTAACACTGGCTTAACTTCTTAATATGGATCAAAAGCCTTTTGCCAGACCTAAATATCTATTTGACTTATCTTTCAATTAAATCTTAAGCCTAAAATCTGAAATTAAGTTCAATTAATCTTCAGTTGAATTTTACTATTAGAAAAAGTCTTAGCCTAGTGGCGCAAGCAATAGTTAGTTAGGCATTCTTATAATTCTGAAATTCATAAATAAATATTAATACTTAAAAAATTAGATATTATCGCCCACTGAAAATTTAAAGTGTCACCATATAGCTTGAGTTAATATAGAAACTTTCATGTTTATTAATTACTACTTAATTATACAGTACTCACAATTGCACTATTAATAAAAATGCAGCTGTAAAAAGAAAATATTCTTAAAACAGACATTTTATTCACTCCATTACCTAACTTTACTAAAGGCAGGTCATATAGTATGCCTATCTCACTAAACTTGTATGTTACTAAGAGTATAAAGAACCAAATGGATAGAACATATTTACTACATACGTTGGTAGTTCTAATATTATCCTGTAAATGTTTTATCCATTATCGACTTAATTGGATCTGTCGCAGGTCTACGTAATACTGTATTGTTTTTATCGGTACAAAATCATCTGCCCAAAATCTAATTTGTATTTGATATTCGACGAACACGATATCTGTATCAGAATCTAATAGAATATTATTCTATTACATGTAATCTTTTTTTTTTTAGAATCCAATTTATGTTGTTACGAAAACTTACAAAGAAGAAGGTTAACACAAAAATATATATATATATTATTTCTCTTAATTTATTTGCTGAGGATGATGATGTAGGAGTTCCATAATAGCATTGTTTCTTTAAAGATGACATTAAAGATAACGTTGTTTTTTCAAAAAGACGACGATCTCATGAGCACATTTATACATTTATAAACATCTATTAAAGAACATATATTATCCTGACTGAGATACCATTTCAGAAACGAAAGTACTGTAGCTAGAAATATGTCATTTGAAATGTGCTATTTTGAGAGCCTGATATTTTCAAGCCCTGTAGACTTGAAAATCTAATTTTGTAAATAACTGCAAATGGCTGGCAATCGCTAGTAATTTTATTAACTTGATGGGTAATTGTAAAAGTTTTTCTTTAACTTACACCTCAAAAATAGTTAAATAGAAAAAAAAACAAATCCGATAAAGATTAATATGTATCCACTATGAAAACGCCATTAAGAAGAAATTAGTATATTCGTGTCTTTCATACATACATACATACATACATAGACTCACGCCTGTTTCCCGGAGGGGTAGGCAGAGACTACGGAACGCCATTTGCAACGATCCTGACATACCTCTCTTGCTTCATTCACTCCTATCAAGTTTCTCATGCATGCTTTTCTGTTAAGGGTACTTCTGACCTGTCCTTTTTTCAGGATGTCTCCAATCTGGTCAAAGAACATCCGCCTAGGTCTTCCTCTTCGTCCTGTCCCTTCCACACTTGCCTTATATATCTGCTTGGTCAGTCTTTCGTCATCCATCCTCTCCACCTGCCCAAACCATCTTAGCATACCTTTCTAGATGCTTGTCACTACATCTTCCTTTACCCCACAACACTCTCTTATCACACAATTTGTTACTCTGTCAGTCAAAGAAACACCACACATTTGATTCTTCTCAGTGCTCTCATACCAATATAAAATAACTAAAATTATAATACACCTCTGCCTACCCCTTCGGGGATAAAAGGCGTGACGATATGTATGTATGTAAAATTATAATAATTGAAGTGACAAAAACTTTTTTAAATTAATAAAATCTCTTTATTTATATAAAATACATATATAGTTAGTTGAATAGAAAATAAAATATTTTGAATGTAGGAGAAACACCCAAATGCTTATTTATCTTCTTAATCTTAATATATAAAATCCTTGCGTTACTGACTGACTGACAGACACGCTACATCCGAAACTATTGGGCGCAGGAAGCTGAAATTTGGCATGTATGTTCCTTGGGGACCATAGGGGTGCACTAAGAAGGGATTTCCCGAAATTCCAACGGGATCGGCCAAAACAGGTAAATTAAAAAAAAAATGCAGGCGTAGCTGCTGGCTTCCTCTAGTTTTTATATATTTTTCATGACTCACAGTGTTTTATGAAGACCATTTTTCGGACACCGTCTTTTTATTAAAGAAGGTAATAGATATATTCAATAAAAAGAAATATTTCGTATCCCCATTAAGCTAGCATCTCTAGATTTTTAGAAAAACTTTTTTGAAAATCTTCATATTTTAAAGCGGATATTTAGAAAAAAAGATATTCCTCTTAAACTAAGCACGATACGCAATAATAATGTTACAAGCACCGATAGCGTCTCTTACACTGCACATTTTACAGTTAAAATGAACCTCATAACTTGACTAGAATCAAATTTAAGCGAGATTTTGGATTTTTAGATTTTCTTACTTTTCCCGAAGATTCTACCAAAAGTGGAAAAGTTATATATACAGAAAGGATGCTCTTTACTTTCCTAATATGCTCAATAAATTTCAGACCCCAAATCCATGGAATCTAGAAGTTATTCCATATAACTGTTTTTGCTAGTTTTTTCATATTTATATTCTGGATTTTAATGATTAAATTTTTATTCGATATTGATTTCTTTACAACATATAATTTAGTTATAAAATCAGTATCGAATAAAAATTTTATCATTATAATCCGGCATACAAATGTGAAAACCCTACCAAAAACAGTTAATTTAGAATAACTTCTACATTCCATGGATTTGGGGTCTGAAATTTATTGAGCATATGAGGAAAGTAAAGAGCATCCTTTCTGTATATATAACTTTTCCACTTTTGGTAGAATCTTCGGGAAAAGTAAGAAAATCTAAAAATCCAAAATCTCGCTTAAATTTGATTCTAGTCAAGTTATGAGGTTCATTTTAACTGTTAAATGTGCAGTGAAAGAGACGCTATCGGTGCTTGTAACATTATTATTGCGTATCATGCTTAGTTTAAGAGGAATATCTTTTGTTCTAAATATCCGCTTTAAAATATGAAGATTTTCAAAAAAGTTTTTCTAAAAAACTAGTGATGCTAGCTTAATGGGGATTCGAAATATCTCTTTTTATTGAATATATCTATTAGCTTCTTTAATAAAAAGACGGTGTCCGAAAAATGGTCTTCATAAAACACTGTGTGACTCTATCTCGATCGGAGCAAAACAATTTAATTGTATCCTATATATAGATATTCTACCACATTTACACAACACCATCTAGTCCCAAACTAAGCAGAGCTTGTACTATGGGTACTAGATAATGGAGAAACATACAAAAATATATTTTTTGTTAATACATACATATTATACTTAGATACACCCAGACCAAGATAAACATCCATGCTCATGCACACAAATGTTTGATTTGAGCGGGAATCGAACCACCTTCGGCGTAGTAGTCGCTTACACTCCCGCTACACCAATCGGTCGTCGTATGGAAATTACATACATACATATCGTCACGTCTTTTATCCCCGAAGGGGTAGGCAGAGGTGTATTTCTACACCCACTTTTCGCCAGATATACTTTAGTCCCACGTAATAAGGGGCGAGCCTATTGCCGTACCGGGCACGTTTCCAGACTCCGTGCTGCTACTGAGAATTTCGTGACAGAAAAACCCAATAACACGGCCAGACCCAGGAATCGAACCCGGGACCTCCTGATCTCACGCGCACACCTATGCCGCGAGACCAACGAGCTAGTCGTATAGGGTTTGATGTCGAGTTTTCCGTCTCTACGCAAAGATGGTATTTGCATCGTGTTATCCCTTAGTCGCCTCTTACGACACCCACGGGAAGATAGGGGGTGGTGACACTTGTATTCTATGCCGTCAACCACACGACAAACGACGTATGGAAATTATTACTGTTTAATACGTTCAAATACAGAAGAAATAATGGTCTTCTGTTACTGACTGACTGACAGACAACACACAACCGATAATACTGGGCGAAAGAAGCTGTAAATACGCAAGTATGATCTTTTCATATTGTAAGGAGGGATTGCCCGAAATTCCCATCGAATCGAGCAGGAACGTTTATTTAAAAATATATGTAGCTACGGGTATCTAATTTACTGATGAACTCTTTGGGCAAAATTATAAAAATATTTGTGCGTTAGAACAATCACTTTCATACCCGTTCCATTTCTGTTCCGTTATACACATAGGTAGGTACTTAGTCAGATACTGGGCGTCATGTCAGTATTACAACTGAAAGGCTTCAAAGGTAGTGTTAAATAAACGTTTAGAAATTCTGCTATATAATTTGACCTGCTGTCATTCTGACAATTTAAGTAGTGACTAATAAAAACAAAAATATAAACTAGCGTTTTACTAGTTTAGCAAAGTGCAAACACATATTTTGGTTAAACTTTAATAAGTTCAAAAAAGCGCTGTAGATATTTGAATTTAACAAAATACTCGACAATCCGAATTTTGCGGATATATGTTGTCGACTCGAATTCTTTATTTTTTAATGTTTTATTATTCAGGTAAGGTTTCGATCGAGTCTACCGTACCCCTTGACGAAATTATTAACATAGATTTGATATTGCGACAGTAGCGCATTCTGTCGGTTCCAGTGTGAAACCTTCCAAAATCAACAATACTTACAAATAAAAAAATAACTAAAAAAACATTTTCCAGTGGACTAAATTGTGAATTTTAAACCATTCTCAAGTCCCCTTGAATACACACAAAAAATTTCATCAAAATCGGTCTAGTCGTTTAGGAGGAGTTCAGTGACATACACAGGCACACAAGAAATATAATATATTACAGTTTATAGTAAGTGGTATTATCGACAAAATATCCACTGATCTCTTTTTTATGTTCTAGTGACGAAGAAATCCCTTTTTTGAGTTATGACACGCTCGAAGCTGAACTAGTATTAGTTTATATTGAAAGCTAGTTAGTCACTTTCATGTTATTATGGGTTCTTATATGCTCAGCCGCTATCATATTTTATTTCCAGTTCTAGTGAGTCTATGCTACGACTACTATTTGAAATGAAAACAAAAATGATGTTTGATTTTGCATCAAATCCATAATTCTCTGTATATTATTTGTGAGAACTTAGACAACAGGTTCATCAATTCAGTCATATCAAAGCATCTCACTACCTGAATACACGACAGAAGATACGAAACACTATTGATGATACTGCAAGACGATGGCAACAATCGCAGATGACAAAGGAACCTTTGCGGATGTCATTAGTGTAGCAAGCTGGATGCTTTGACAACTGATCTGGCCTCAGGTTACCCATTACTTTGACGAATTGGCGAAACTCTCTAGTGACAATTCACTACTGTCTCGTGCAGCGTACCGTCTAATGAAGTGTTGCTTCTAACTTAGTGTACCAACGCAGTTACCAATTATTATCTTGTGACACACACTTTGGCTTAAACAAGGATTGATTGATAAACTTTAGCCTAAAATAATAACATTGGAAAAATTGTAAACTCAAAATAGTAACTAAATAATAAAAGATTATATATTAATTAATGTCATCGACACAAGCGTTACAAAAGGCAAAGGTTAAAAAATATACACTTTTATAAATTCACAATACTGTAAGTTTGCAACATAATCAAAAATATTTATCGCCAAACCCTTTCAGTTTTAAGCTTATTTGTTATATTTGTACATGAAAAATTAAATCTCTAATAAATTCAACCAGGTCATCCCGTCAAAATGGTATTAGGTCATATGTCAACGCGGCGACAGGCGCCACTCATCCGGGTATTTTCTACCATTATATCTGTAATTTGAAGTAAGTAGTTTCTATGAAGACTCTACATAGATTTTATACACAACTCACATAAAATTTACATTCCCCTCATAGAATTCAACGGTTATTGACCGATACTGTCTGAGATCAAAAGTTGCAGATTTGTATGCAAACCGAGAGGATATTTATAGTAATTTATGTCACAGACACGGTGTAAAACTTTCTGAAACCCCAAATCTTTTTTAGAGCAGTCGAGTGGAGCCATCGTTACATATCGGCAGACAAAAAGTGTTGTGACCTCGTAATTTTATCTACAAACTTTGACCTCAACGTTAATGTTCTTTGACATTTGTATACTCCACCCATACAATTATTTTGTGAGATTGAATATAGATAATGATGATAGTTTTACATAGACTTTATGTCTTCGGATGACATTCAGGTCGAAGGAAACTATATCGCTTGGTTTTGCATAGATTGTTTATTTAATAGGTAGTCAATATAATGTCCATAATATATTAATAAATCTAGTTCTCATAGTGTCTAAATAATCTAAAGTTATTCTATTTGAAGAACCTTACTGACAGTTTACAGAAACTGTAGTTGCTGCAACTGAGGTGCATTTGTTCAAAGGCAAAGTCAGCACTAATAAAGTTCATCGATGTCAATACCTTTTTATTAAATGGAAATCGCAACCGCGAGCAACCATTGTGTCCATAGTATCCGGCGTGCAAACACAACTGAATTAAATCAACTGGTAACAAAGGAAAACCTTTTCCCATTAGGCGAAAGTAAACTCTAGTAATTGAGTTTGACTTGCTTTAAAGATTTATTCCCACTTTGTTTGTGTACCGGCCTATATCAAAAACTGAAACGGTCCCCCACATTTAATTGAAATCTAATTGAAAAAGGGCGACCTTACTGCTGTATACTGAATTTAATTTTAATGAACAGCGGGATAACAGCCTTACGCTATTAACCCTGCTGTACAGGAATGCCTAAATGCTAAGGGACTAATCTAACTTGTTAACCTACACTATCCTAGAGTCGTAGCCTATCACCTATACCCATATCCTATCCTAGTTATCCTAATCCTTATACCTATATGTATCCTAAACGTATCCTAACTTGCACCTAGCGTAAAATGCGTATAGGCTTGGTGCTCTGTGGTATTCTGTGATACAGACCAGCACTTATACGCACTTATTACTAAGTGCCTAACCTATGGCACGTACTATCGTGGTACTACTGTGGTATGCTGTGATACAGACCTACGATTCGTACGCGCCTAGAACCTAACCCTATTTGTCCCTACAATCCCTATTAGATCCTAGCCCTACTATACGTATTTATATATACTTATATAGATAGGTGCGGGATATCTGCCACCGGAGACCTATGATGACAGACGGACTGTGGGTAGGACTTAGGTATGGTGGAAATGGTTTTCTGACGGCCAACTCGACAGACTCACCGAGCTGATCAGTACTGATGGCTAAAGGTGTCTTGGCCACCGTCAGAGGTATGGGAAGGGTATCGAGTCAAAGTCGGATTGAACTTGTGACTGGTTTATTTCTTATTCTACATGATCTTATATACTAAACTTATCATATGTACACACACACAACTTTACAGTTGTGTGCTGTGTCTGAAAGGTGCAATCTCAGCGGTACATGCCTTTCGTAAATACGTGATTTTCTCTTAATTTAATAGAAATCACGAACAATAATTGTTTCAGTAAATACTCACGTAGGATTATATCGCTGATATGGCATGTTCATGTGTGAACATTCTGGCCTCTCCGAGGAACAGGCAACTCCAGTTGGTATAATTCTATGAAGTTATCCTTGGCTGCGTCCTGGTTCCGTGGCTGCTTCCTGGGAGGCTTCGGCAGATGGTTCGGCTGGCTGTAGACGGTGTTCCATGCAGTGGATGGTTGTTTGCTGTCTTGATTTGGTGCACGTTGCGGGAGTGGTGGATCCGATCTTGCTGATTTGGGATGTTTTCTTCGCTGATGTATTCTTGTTTTTGTTCATGTGATTATCCTTGGACCATAACAAACGAATATAATTATAATTATCATCAATATTGTTGATGATACACAGCTCACTATGTATGTGTGGGACTGGATGTTTTTCCATATGTTGTCGTTAAGCTCTATGTCTAGATTCGATTCTTTATTTATTAAGTGCTGGTAAAAATCACTGGAACTTTCTATTACATCTTCCTTAGATACATTCAGTTTCTTATTTCTATTTGATACATATGTGTCTGTACTAAAATTTAATTGTTTTGAAAAAGACTCCGCTACCTGAATTGATAATGCTCTCTTAGCAGCAAGTCTGTGGTTAATGGATTTTATTATGCAGTTGTCGGCGATTTTTATTACTTCTACATCTCGAATAGTTATCTCCTCTCGCTTATTGTCACAAACTATGGATATAGTGATACTGGATTTTGTGATAAACAACCATGAGTTTTGCATGCATAGTTGTTTCCAAATTATGTTACTTGACATTTCAAAGATATTCGTAGGACATTTAATGGTGCTTTGATTTTTAAATAATTGGTCAACGATGCAATTTCCATTTAATTGCATGTTCTTCACCACTCCAGGGAAGCAAAGAAACTGTTGGTACCTTTGTATACAGTCTTTAAATTCATCATGGTCTAGTTCAAAGTACAATTCATTATTGTAATCAACTGCTAAATATGGTTTTGACACTTCTATGCTCTCGAACGTATTGTTCATATTCTTCTTAGGTACGGGTGTGATATGAATTAAAGTGTATCTTGTAATATCTTTAATTGGATAATAGGCGTGTACTTGTATATGAGTCATATTCTCGACTATCCTTGTATCTAATAACAATTCTTGTACTATTCTAAGGTTGGACGGCATTTTCCTTTTTGCAGATGATATTAAATCACTAACATTCTTGGGTGATAAAATGCTATACACGCTTGCCTTTGTTAAATATATCTCTAACAATCCATTGTAGTAATTTAAGATTTCATCAATGTAATTATTGGCTAACTGGAATGTTTGCATAATCTGAATCTTTATACTATTGTGATTAGTGGTAACGTACCAATGATCATAGCTATTTATAGTGTCTATTACTTGAGACAGTTTCGTTTGAAACCCAGCTAGCTTGTTTCTTATTCTCTCTTCAGTACCATTTACTTGAGAAATAGCCGATATCATGATCTTAGTTTGGTGACTAGCTGCTTCAATCAATTTTTGTTGGTTTAAGTTTAATGAGTCTATATCTTTGTATATTTCATCATTTACACCAAACACCGAAGTTACAAAATTTCCCAGTAAACCCCTCTTCTTCCGGCTTGAAGGACCAAAATGAACAGCGGGATAACAGCCTTACGCTATTAACCCTGCTGTACAGGAATGCCTAAATGCTAAGGGACTAATCTAACTTGTTAACCTACACTATCCTAGAGTCGTAGCCTATCACCTATACCTAATATCCTATCCTAGTTATCCTAATCCTTATACCTATATGTATCCTAAACGTATCCTAACTTGCACCTAGCGTAAAATGCGTATAGGCTTGGTGCTCTGTGGTATTCTGTGATACAGACCAGCACTTATACGCACTTACTACTAAGCGCCTAACCTATGGCACGTACTATCGTGGTACTACTGTGGTATGCTGTGATACAGACCTACGATTCGTACGCGCCTAGAACCTAACCCTATTTGTCCCTACAATCCCTATTAGATCCTAGCCCTACTATACGTATTTATATATACTTATATAGATAGGTGCGGGATATCTGCCACCGGAGACCTATGATGACAGACGGACTGTGGGTAGGACTTAGGTATGGTGGAAATGGTTTTCTGACGGCCAACTCGACAGACTCACCGAGCTGATCAGTACTGATGGCTAAAGGTGTCTTGGCCACCGTCAGAGGTATGGGAAGGGTATCGAGTCAAAGTCGGATTGAACTTGTGACTGGTTTATTTCTTATTCTACATGATCTTATATACTAAACTTATCATATGTACACACACACAACTTTACAGTTGTGTGCTGGGTGTGAAAGGTGCCATCTCAGCGGTACATGCCTTTCGTAAATACGTGATTTTCTCTTAATTTAATAGAAATCACGAACAATAATTGTTTCAGTAAATACTCACGTGAGATTATATCGCTGATATGGCATGTTCATGTGTGAACAACGAATATAATATACCTTAATTTAAAAATCCTTTAATTATCTTATAATAATTATGAAATATAGCAACGTAACTGTTTTTTTTGCTTAGGACCCAAGCCTTAGATTTCATAAATAATATTAGCTATGCCGATGACATGGTTCTCTTGTCACCAACTATAAAAGGAATTAGAACGCTTATGTCTATATGCGAAGGATATGCATGTGAACATGGTTTGGTATACAGGGTGGCGCTACCATAGGGGCACTTTTTGAATAAA
Source organism: Euclidia mi (assembly GCA_944739405.2). NCBI lineage: Eukaryota > Metazoa > Arthropoda > Insecta > Lepidoptera > Erebidae > Euclidia > Euclidia mi. The sequence continues at coordinate 44,072,898 of OX123186.2, read as the reverse complement.
GGCATAGCGTACAACATTCTGAAGCCTTGTACCAAAAATCAATTAAATCGGTGCAGTAGTTTAGCCACAATATCGATTTTAAGTTCAGCAATTTTTGCACTTGCTTTGAATTCCACACAGCTGAAACGGTCAACGACCCTACATTGTGCGCCCCTACTCGCTACGACGCGACGCCTTGACGTCATCCGAAGTTAGGCTCAGCGCAGATAAAACGGAGCGGAGTGGAGAGTATTTTATTAACGCACTTGAAAATAAACTTTATTTTTTTTACAATAAAGTGCATATAATATGAACCTGACAAAAACATTCGCGCGTCCTCGAAGATACGCGGGAATCCTCGCGCGGCGTCGAGTCGGCGCCCGCGTCGTAGCGAGTCGCAGCGCGCAATGTAGGGTCGTTGACCGTTTTGTATCAGCTCTGTGGAATTCAAAGCAAGTGCAAAAATTGCGGAACTTAAAATCGATATTGTGGCTAAACTACTGCACCGATTTAATTGATTTATGGTACAAGGCTTCAGAATGTTGTACGCTATGCCTCTGTTTAAACAGTGCCCCTATGGTAGCGCCACCCTGTATAACGCAAATAAAAGCAAATTACTTGTATTTAAAGGTGGCAAAGGCCCAAGCCACGTTCCTGTGCTATATCTGAACGGTACTGCTCTAAATGTCGTTGACACATTTGTTTATCTTGGACATTATGTTACATCTGATATCAGAGATAACCTAGGTATTGATAGAGAGCGACGTTCCCTTGTAATAAAGACGAATATGATTAGTCGTAGGTTTAGCAAGTGTACTGCTGAGGTCAAGAAAACGCTGTTTCATGCCTACTGCCTATCCTTTTATACTTGTAGTTTATGGGTTGAACATACCAAACGTTCACTCAATACCGTCAGAGTACAATATAACAATGCCTTTCGACAAATCATGAAGCTACCATGGTGTGGCAGTGCGTCTGGTATGTTCACCGACGCAAGAATTGATGGCTTCCATGCCATAATGAGAAAGCGCATTATGTCCATGAGAACGAGATTGTGGCAATGTAAAAATAATGTTATTTTAAATCTGACTGGTAATATGTTTAATAATATTGACATAAAATGGATAAAAATACTAACTTGTGTAAATGCTGACATTTGAATAATAATTTTAATTAATTTTATTGTGTTGAATGTAATTTAATTTTATACACTGAAGTAATACTAACTTAATGTGCTGCCTGTCAATCTTAATCTTAATTACTAATATTTTTAATTTTGTCTAATTACTATGGACCCAAGTCTGAAATAAATGATATAAAATCGAATGCTCTAAGGCCTGTGTACACGTCAGCTTTTTACATACTTCTGAATAGTGTATGTAATAAATCTCGATCTCTCATAAACTGCAAGTGTGCGTGCATACAGCTAAGTTACATTTGTGACCCAGATTACCTACTATTTATTGCATTGATCGTTTAGGGCCTCTAATAAGCATCGTACTAAGTTATTAAGTGTTATAGGTATTAACGGTATAACGAACGTACCTTATAAAATTCAGTTAACATAGTAGTGAGAATAGGGTTCTGAATAACCTGATAAAAATATGGCTGACGCTTATGTGAGTAGATATGTAATTCCTACCTTTGCTAGAACGCACAAAGGAAACTAATTTGCACTTGTTTCCTTTTGGCCTCTATGCAATAGTTAAAGAGATATGGCAAATATCAAACCATGCCAGTATAACATACAATTAGAATGAAAACCACCACAGTTAAACTGTTAGTTGGTGAACTATTAATAAAAAGTCAATCAGATCAGCAAAACCATAAATAACGCGTAACGTTCCTGCTCACCCAAATATACCTTATCTAAATAACGATCAAAGAACATAAAATGCTTTGAAAACGGGATTTAAATTTCATCACAGCAAACCACATTGAGTAAACTTCTTGCAGCATTCTGCTTCTGCGTCGTAATGTCAGGCACTAGTCACTCCAAGTTACCAAATAATCCCAGTTCGCTAAAACCAACGTATTCTCACTTAAGACAATAGGACAATGATGAATCTGGGAACAGTAACAGTTTCTAGTTGTGGGACTTTGAGGCTAATCTGATAAACTTTGTTTGTTTATTCTAGCCTCACTAACAAACTTTGCCATTTATAAAATTAGTTTTATTGATGGCCACTTAACAAATATTCTAAGTCTGCTTCGTAATTTAAAAGTTTAAGGCGGAGTAATTGATGTGACAGTCACGGATCTAAAATTCCATTAACAGATATTACTTACTTTCGTTTGGTAAAACGAAATAAAAAATAGTAATACAAAGGTTTTCTTGGAAATTATGGCGTAACACAGTATCGATGAAGCATTTTGCAATGCTTCATCTAGAGTGATTAATATAATTTGTTATCAGTTCCATAAACACGTAGGGGAACGAAAACAATTAGATAGAAGATCATCTGATCAGGCTAGGTGATCGTCCCTGGTGGACCGCGGCCGTTGTCGAGTGTCACTTCTCAATATAGGAATCGCGTGTGAAATTTCTAAATGCTTGATTTAGGCATTTCAATTGCTTCTTCTCTTCATGATTCCGTCAGTGTGTACTAGATGTCACCACTGTTGATTGTCACATTGATTGATAGACACTTGACAAATTTAATTTGTGTTGGATTTTATTTTGGGATCTTATGATATTTTTGCCCGCGCCTTTATGTAAAGAGTTCGACATAAATTTTTTCACAAATATAACAATGTTATTAGGTCTGCATTGATTTCTTGGTAACTAAAATAGTAAATAAAGCTAAAACATTAAGGACCAATAGGTAATACATTATGTAATATTTTCATAATTATCATCAGCCCTATACATGGCCTGTGCCGAGTAGTGGGACAGTTTATGTATAATATGTATATACATATCCTGTCCCACTGGCAAAGGCCTCTCCTCACTATGTGAAGGGTAAGTACATAGTTTACCACGCTGGAGGAAAGGACTGTAGATTCGAACCCGAGACACTCTGCCTTGCAGTCTGTCTGTGTCTCCAATACTGTTAACACTTTAAGTTATCTTTCATTGTTACATTAAGAGCTCAATTATAGCTTCTTTATTTAAGAGTGTTAGAATGAATATAATCCAACTTCACATGAGCTTGTTTTCGTATATATCAAATACGTAAAAAATCATAACGTACTCAACTCATTTTATTTGCAAAGATAAGAGCGGTACTTAATTTGACTGAGTATATAATTAAGTGCAAACTTCTCGTAAAGCCGCAAACAGAGCTTCCACAATGGTATTTTCCAGGATCTAATTTCACACTTACATCTAATAAGGTATAATTATATGAGTGTAAAATCTTCTGTTGCCATGTATGCACACGATTTTCCTTCTCACTCCCACTAGCCCACAGTGTGGGCTCTCATACATTGGACAAACCAAGAGAAGCATAGGCCATTGCCTATGCTTCTCTTGGTTTGTCCAAGAGAAGCATACATTTATGAGAGCCCACACTCCCACAAGCCCACAGTGTGGGCTCTCATACATTGGACAAACCAAGAGAAGCATAGGCATTCGACTAAAGGAACATATAGCTGACATTAAACACAAACGCTCGACGAAGTCTGCTGTGTGTGAACATGTAGAACAAGGAACCAATCATTACCTGCGATTTGATAAACCACAGATACTCGCAAAAGAACACCGCTTTATTCCAAGAATGATACGTGAAGCTATTGAAATTAAAAAAGATCCTAATTTCAATAGGGAAGATGGTGGACTGTTCCTCCAGCTTGGGACCCTGTTATCAGGCTAATGAAACCCAAGAAGGACAAAGTCACCATAAGGCATCAAGACACAGTGAGCACATTCTGCGTAGATAGTAACACCAATAGTTGAAAAATGTTCGGGTACTTCGAGATAACTTTTAAATTCAACATGAATCCTGTAAAGAATTCGAAACGTCTGCTAGTTACGTTTCTAATTCTTTACAGGATTCATGTTCACGGCAGATTGAGGTGATATTTGTCTTTGTCTTAATATTATATAATATTCTACAACATACACACATCACCATCTACACTCGCGTGCAAGTAAATCGGCTCAAGGCTCAAGTGCGCATAAAAAGGGATATAACTTAAAAATGCCTTATTTTACCTCTATGTAATGTTTTACATAATTAAAGCCCAGTAATTAGGCTTTAAAATGGTATCATAATTTCAGTAATTTAAATAAACACTTGTCCTTAGAATGCAACTGAATGCAACCTCCCATAAACTGCTCTGCGCTCTATACATAACTTGCGCGACACAACCCGCTATAAAAACCCCCTGTAACCGTTTTTTCTTATCAGTCGCTCACTAGACGTTGACTTGAACACATTTCTGCAAATTGAAGCCATCATTTGAAGAAAATTATGGATACAACACCTGAAGAAGCCACTCAAGTCGTTGCCCTGTTGCAAGAAGGGTTGAACCAGCGAGAAGTCGCTCGTCGGTTGAATATGAGTCAGTCTGCTGTCTCGAGAGTGTACAGGAGGTTGCAAGAGAGTGGTGCCTTCCCTCGGCGGCCTAATACCAGCTGACACCGGTGCACCTCGGAGCGTGACAACCGGTTTTTGGTCTCGACCTCTCTCCGAAATCGACACTTTACCGGCGTGGATGTGCAGCAGGAGCTACGTCAAGTTCGCGGAGTAACTGTCAGTCAGTGGACAGTTAGAAGAAGGTTGAAGGAAGCTTACCTTACTCCGAAAAGACCCGCTACAGGTCCGAAGTTGACCACAGCCCACCGTCAAGCACGCTTTCACTTTGCTCGAGAGCACTTGGATTGGAGCATAGAGCAATGGCAGTCGGTCCTGTTCACAGATGAGACGAGGATGTGACTCCATGGCAGCGTCAGGAGAGGTCGGGTGTACCGGCGTCCTGGTGAACGGTTTTCACAGTGCTGCTTTGTTGAAACCGTTGCATATGGTGCCGGTTCTTGCATGATGTGGGCTGGAATTTCCTTAGAAGCAAAAACAGACCTTATTTTCGTTCCTGGGGGAGGCCGGGGAGGAGGTCTAACCAGTGATCGTTACATTGAAAATGTTCCACTGGATCAAGTTGTCCCTTATCAAGGCTTTATTAATTTCATCTTGATGCATGACAATGCCCGATGTCACACTGCTCGGGCCACACGTGAGTTCCTGAGTGAAGTTGGAATTCACACTATGGATTGGCCAGCGCTCAGCCCCGATTTAAATCCCATTAAGCACATATGGGATGAGCTCAAAAGTAAAGTTAGGGCGAGGAATCCAGCTCCGACAAACATCAATGAGCTCAAGACTGCGTTGGTAGAGGAGTGGGGCCGAATACCACAATCATCAATTAAAAAGTTGATAAGGTCGATGAAGAATCGCTTGAGAGCAGTGATCAGGGCTAGAGGAGGGAACACCAAATATTGACACGAATAATTTTTTTATCTTATGCACATTTTTGTTTCATTTATACCCAATAACCCCATACTGTGAAATTGTATGAATTTTCAAAATTTTTTACAATATCTTTGACATTCACCTTTTTTACTAACCTCGAATCGATTTTCATGCAACTTACATCACTTTCAAGCTCAATTACTAGGCTTTAATTATAAAAACATTATATAGAGGTAAAATAAGGCATTTTTAAGTTATATCACTTTTTATGCGCACTTGAGGCTTGAGTCGATTTACTTGCACGCGAGTTTAGTCCCAAGCTAAGCAGAGCTTGTGTTATGGGTACTAGATAATGGATTAAACATACATATATACTTTTTTTTTGTAAATACATACATATTATACATAGAAACACCCAGACCAAGACAAACATCCATGTTCATGCACACAAATGTTTGACTTGAGCGGGAATCAAACCCGCGACCTTCGGCGTAGCAGTCGCATACACGCCCGCTGCGCCAACCGGTCGTCTTGAATTTAAAAGTTATCTCAAAGTACCCGAACATTTTTCAACTATTGGTGTTACTATCTACGCAGAATGTGCTCACTGTATCTTGATGTCTTCTGGGTGAAACCCAAGAAGGACAAAGTCACCTGTCACCTGTTAGCCTGATAACAGGGTCCCAAGCTGGAGGAACATTCCAACCATCTTCCCTATTGAAATTAGGATGTTTTTTAAAGTTGCATGGAGTTCAAAGTTGTACGGAATTTGAACAGGATTTGCATATGTAACGTGAATTTTGTTGGTAAAGTACCGACCTCTGTAGGCTTCATGTAATTTATTGCTTATTTAGAAGTTTTATGTACACTGCCTAAGTTTGATTTGAAATGTAAGTTGAAGGTTTGGTTACTGTATTTTGGTTTTATTACTGTGGATATATTATAGGTGGGTAATAACGCCTTCGTATGTTCAGTGTACCTACTTGTGGTGCGTTGGGAGTATTTTAAGTATTAACACGTAATATCAAATATTCAAAACTAAAGAACAATTGAAAATCAGAACAATTGCTAGTGCAGTTCCATACCATACGACTTGGCCTGTTGAGCAAAGCATAAATTACTTGATTTCACTATTTATGCTTTGATTGGGAGTGAAATCATCGTGGAGAAATGCCTGACAGACATATAGGTATTTAAATATTCACATATTTTATTTTCCGTAATATTCTCTAACATGAAGACTTTTTTTATATTTTTTTATAGTCTCACGCCTGTATCCCCGAAGGGGCAGGCAGAGGTGTAAATATAATACCACTGATAAATATGATAACTATAAAATATGTTTTAGGATAACGATTCATTTGATAAAAAACAAATATAAATATGTGTAATTAGATAGTCACAATTCCATTCTAGCAAAAAACGTACTGCAACATATGACTGAAATATTTTAAAAATCCCGCTCTAATGTTTGCTCAACTTAATGAATAAACCACCTTTTTTGGCAGAGATTTTTGGTTTCTTTCTGCCAGTAAGGCTATTTTGACGCATTGAATATTTCTGTACGTAACACTACGAAAGAGAACGTTTGAGGCGAGTGATAAATTTATCCGCGTGACTCGCTTTTGAACAATAAAGGGTGCCAGGCATCGTTTTACCTTTAGGATAAAAAACGCAACGCGTCTGGCAATTTTATCTTTACAGGATATCTTGCTATGACCCATCATAGCTTTGTACGTTAGATTTTGTAGTATGATAACTTTTGTTTTCATAGTTTGATTGTTGACATTGGTGGGTACTCACAGCGTCAAGCCAAGTGAAGCCATACGGTTGCCGTATGATTATAATACTTATTTTCTACACCATTAGAACGGTACAAAGGTCTTAGACTCTAGCTTGACGTTTCATGTACACACACGTTGTTAAATGAGTGACGAGTTTAAGAAAAAATCTTTATTTTTTTTATTGATAGTCTCACGCCTGTATCCCCGAAGGGGTAGGCAGAGATGTAAATATTACAACCACATTTTGCCATGAATTTTTAGGTCCTTCGTAATAGGGGGCGAGCCTATTGCCGTTACCGGGCACATCACCAGACTCCGGGCTGCAGCAGCAGCAGCAGCAGCTTAAGCAGAGATGAAAAGCGTCAACCCTCGTGAAACGCTGTCGATACAAAGATCCTGGATCCAAAGATGGTACGGTGGTACCTATTTAAATTGATGATTCGTTACTTTATGATAACTTAAGTTCTATCAAGAAAGTGAATGATTTACCATAGCTTTGCTATTGAACTAACATGTTACGCCTTATTATGGATCTATAGTAAACTATGAATGTGATACGATTTCAATATTTGTTATGCTACATAATGTTATGTATTGTTAATATTCCTCATCTCTGTGGTTAACTACGCCCGAACATGCTACGGTCAGGGATATTGAAACTCCCCCCCGTGGGATCTCCACCTTGTCGTGGTGAGGGGGGCTCAGTAACCATGGGTTTCAGGTACACCCATGGTGAAGCTTAGTGGGATCCCGGGAGGGGGCGATTCACGTGGGCTTGGGTGAGGCCTGCGTAGGATGAGTCCCAAAGTGCGGGTGCGGGGACAGGTCTGTCTGTCCCTCGCAATCGGGCGCGGTCGCGGGAGGAGAGGCGTGTCGGTGTTGCGTTGCCGCGCGCTCTATCTCACGTGACCAAATAGGGGCGCACCATCATTGCATCGCAATGGGGCCGCAGAGGAAGGGGAGATGCGGTGTTGCGTTGCCAACGACCCTATCCTCTTCGGCCGCTGCACGGGTTGGTTTTTAGACAGTAAGAGTCTGACAGTCCCCTTCGGCCTCCTCCCAGGGCGGAGGGGACTCCGTGAGGATTTTTCAACCAAAAAAAAATAAAAAATAAATAAAGAGATATTGAAACTGGGTTCCTAGTAAGCAATTTACCTTGAAATTACCAGCACGTCATGTCTATTTGATTTTGTTATTAAAAGAATGCATTACATATCAATTTTACCGTATAGTTTCTAATTACGAAAGTCAATGACCGCTCTGTATCCAAAGTAAATATAAATTATTTTTGGTAACGGCCTTACCTGTACGTACTCGTAAATTCCTGATCTCAACCCAATAGAGCACGCCTAACGTAAGCTTAGGTAATTGGTCACAAACCACAGACCAACTCCTTACACACGTAGTCCTAAAACATCTCTTAATGGAAGATGGGCGAATACTCCCCAACATGAAACCCAGTGTTTATTGTGCCAAACTGGCCCGAAGCTGTAATTAGAGCTTGGTGACTAATTAACAATACCAAAACGCAAAAACATAGTTTTATATGTTGGTTCATAACTTCGACACAACCGATAATTCTGGAATGTAATATAATCGAAATAGTCTAATACGAACTGTGTGTGGTGACAGACAGAAAATACACGACGCAAATAATATCTTGCGGAAGAGACGGACATTTAAATATGGCCACCCGTTAGGCTTTCGAGGAGAGAACACTGTCCAGCAGTTGACTACAAAAGGCGCTGATGAGTCGAATAATATCACACGTTCTATAGATAAAAAATAACAGTTGTTAGCGAACACAAGCATGATAAAATGTTAAACGTAGAACGTGTAATGTGTTACTAACAATATTCCTTCTAAAATTTTTGATAGAAATACCGGATCTGCAACGATGTTTACAATTATTTGTAGTTCGCAATCATAGAATTGTACGGGTTAAGTCAGTTGTACAAATACAAAATGTAAGGAAACATTTTGCTCAAATTAAACTTGGTTGGGTTTGTTGCATTCATGTACGAATATTGTACTCGCATTGGTTATGGGCCGAATTGATATGGAGAATACGTTGACACTGTGCCGATAATTTCTTCAAATTAAAGCAATGCCTTTTCAAAAATTAAGAGGACATCGTCATCATAGAGATATATAATATATGCTTACCTGCGAAAGTCAAGCAGATTTTAAAGCAAAAGTTTGTACCTACTTGCCAGCGCTTCAGAACAGCTGAGAAACTTAATTAGATTAGATTTGTGACATTTCAATATATTGACAATATATTTAAGGAACGACACTCATGTATCCCTCTCAGTGTATAAAATAAAAAAAGAAATTTATAGCTGTGAGTGCAGATTTTAGACTATGATACATACACAGAGAAAAGGGCAACTCTTAGCTCGGAATTTTTCAAACTCAAAGTATTACAGATCTAAACACGAGACAAGGACACATGGTGGTTCAAGGAAAAGGCCTTTGACCAGCAGTGGGACAAGTTGAGGGGCTAAATAAAATAAAAAAAGTATTTCAGAAGCAATGCTATGCAATGAAAGGAAATGGAGGTAAAAAGCAATATGGATGGCGAAGGATCCTCCTACTTTATCTCACCATAACCAACACGATATACTGAAGATTCCCTAGGGAGGCTGGAAGAGCTCTCCCGGGAATCATGTGCCACAAAAATACGAGAGAGTGCCACTTACGGGAGATTAAAAAAAAACACGACAAGTGATTAACAAGCACGATATATTACACTAATAACACTTATTATAATGGCGCTGATACACCTGAGCATTCACTTGTAACAGAACAGCGAGCATTCGAAGTTTTCTGTTTGTCGAACCGAACATTTTCACGATCATTCTAGCGAACACTCTAAATTCAAATAGTCCGTAGAAATTAGAAAAATATAGAAATCGCACTACAACAGCAGTTTTACCCAATATGTTTACTTCAGTTTCACTTATGAATTATTTCTAGAGTAAGAGTAAGATACATAAACAAATGACGTTTCTAAATAATAAAATGTAGATTTTAATTTTGAATTCGAATGATCGTGAGAATGCTCGCTAAAACACACTCTTGTTTTGTAACATTCGCAAGAATGCGCATTACAGGTGAATGCTCAAGTGTATCAGCGCCATTATACAAGAGATAGAGCGTGGTTCACTTGGCGGTGCAAAAGTGTTCAGCAAGCACAGAGTTATCTTCCAAAACTGCAGCGTACCAAACAGCTCCTTATTGAGGAAGAGTGCGTATCCTTGAGTGCATGTGCATACAGCACGCTCACATAATATATAGCGCAGTTTACTCAAACGACGTTTAGTTGTTGAGATCCGCTCAATTAAACCTGGCTGGTCGACACGACACCTTCTTACCCAAATCACCAAAGCTCTACTTCTTAATTTGATGTGATATTAGAGCAAAGACTTTTATCGTCCATAGCTTTTATCGATTTTTGTTAGCAAAACCCTTTTTACTCAACGGCCTTTTTGATCTTATTGCCAATAAGTTTCAGTCTTGGCTAAAATTGAGGGGAGAAAATCGAAATAATCACAAAACGTGCAGCAGTAATCTCATTAGCAACTTATTGCGTTTGTTTTTGTACTCGCATACAAAACAATGAACCACAACTCCACTCCATTGTTGCTCGAGTCTAACATCCTGAGCAGATTGAAGGCTCCGCGCGGCGTAGTCGTGCATTAGCATGTCACTAAAATTTATATTTTATGACTGAACCTTTAGCAAATTATTTAGCTGCAAATATTTGTCATAGAAATTTTATTATTATCGACGAGTACGTCGATAATAATAAAATTTCTATGACATTACATTCTATTCTCCATTTGTAGAAAATCCTTTCTCTGACGTACCATCACTAAACGAACTGCATGGAGTTTTACAAATTCTATTTTGTTTTATCCCCTACCAGGAAACGACACAACAGTTTTAAATAAAATTCTATGAAATACAAATTTACTTTGCATACTGCCACAGAGATTAAGATTGTCGTGTGTTTCTTGATGCGCGGCGTGCAGATATTGCGAACAGGGAATAAGCATTAGCTGGTTTCAATATATAAGAAGCAAAATTATTTGACGACATTTATTATAACATGTTTATTCAAATCAGACCGCTTCGATTCTCATAAATCCTCATTGCTTGTAAGATACCAAAGGAAACCTGAAATATTTTTCTACTAGGCTTTATTTATGGCACCAAAATCAATATAATGTATGCGACTCCTTCAACTCTTATAAATCAGTTGAGTCAAAAGTATTATGATAAGTGATTAAGTAATTATGTAGTTAGATTTATAGCCCTACATTTATCATAGTTGAAATTTTAGCATCAAGGAATTTAATCGAGTATAATAGGTCACTCACAATCTTACATGGACACTGAGTATAGATTTAAGTATAATTCATTTTAAGGAATATTCATTCCTTCTACTTTTAGACTTCGCAAGCGCCAAATTGAAACTAATGTGTAAGTAGATCATGTAAGTTCTAAATTGTGTATGTATTATGCATACATGAACAATTTAGAACTTACATGATCTACTTATGAATAATCCAATTACCTAAAATTATATTAGTCCTAAAAATTATATTAGTTTAGAAGGTCCTGCCTTGCTGATTTCAGCATGAATGGGCCGCCTCGACCGGGAAAGTACTACCCTCTCACAGAAAATCGACGTAAAGTAACAGTACCTAAACTGTTGCGTTTCGTTCGGTGAGTGAGAGTGCCGGAGGCCCTATACCCTATCCCTTCTCCCTGATCCCACTCCTCATCCTATCCCTTTTCCCAACCCTAAGGGGCGGCAACGCACTTGTGACTCCTGTGGTGTTGCTTGTGCCCATGGGCGGCGGTAATTGCTTACCATCAGGCAATCCGTCTGCTCGTTTGCCGCCTATTACAGTATTATCTATTGTTTTTCTTATTTTTAATAATGACTGATGAAAAATGTATTCTCTAAAGTTTTGTGTTTTGGTTTTAGATATTTCTGATGTATACCACATGGTTTTTGTGCACATTGCTCACAATCTGTAGATCGCTGTCACCTACAATAAATGTAAGTTTAAATTTCGCTCACTTTAGAAGAAGCTATTTGGACAGTCGGTAATATTTTAAGTTTCATTACCTAACTATTACTTGATTCTAAAAGATTGAATTACAAATTGTGTACTCAATCTTTTAATTTAGTCATATTGTATTTCAAAGCATAGGTCTGTCAGTGCGCGTTGCAAACTATGACCGCAGCTGATTGAATGGAAAATTGTAAATGAAATCGCAGTGCAGAGTGGTGCCGCAGACTGCAAGGATTTAGATTCTTGACCGCTCTGCCGGTTTAGTGTATATTTTGTTTGCAACTAGTTTTTACTCTTATTAAACACTCATTTTACTACTTTTATTTCAGTACTCACAAATATTCCTAAGCAAGTGGTCTATAAACTTTCGACCAATATTTTTGGCGATCATATCCGAAAAGTTCATAAAAGAATGTAAGAAAACATTGACACTACTTCTGCATATTTTATTTATACCAGGTAAAGGTAAGCTTTTCTGCTTTTTACATTATCTATGTAGCTATAAAGGATGACTGTTTTTTTTTTTAACTAGACAGTGTGCTAAATGCATAATCCGGTTGTTAACAGCTTAAGGTTTAACAATTTTCTAAAGTAATAGTAGTCAATCGAGGTTGTAATTTGCGGTTACAATTGGACTCTGTATAAGTCTTCCAAGACACGAGCACAAAAATTAATGGTTGACTGGAGGTGTAGGCAACAAAACTGGTATTATGAAGCCAAATAGCTTGTTAGCTATGAAAATGTACACAGTTGTGGTAAATTTAAAACGAATTCATGTTTTAATTAAAATACCATCTTTTGAGTCCATTGCCTACTACCAAACGGCCCTGATTCACGTGACCTGAGTTCTACGATTCGTCGACGAAAGCTGCGATAGTTTTTTTATTAGTCTGCCTGGGAGGGGTCACACACACGAATTTCCTGCTCTATAGGCTACAATAGGGTTTTCTAACGTGAAGAATAAATAAAGAAAGATATAGAATAAATAAATAAAGAAAGATTCCATAGTGCAAATGAATATCTTACATTTCAGCCCAGTTGAGGTTGAAATCTAAAGCTTTCATTGTAGCTTTACTTTCAGTTTTGATAGTATGTATTTTTCAGCTTAGAATATTTCAAAATATCATGTATCATCGCATGTCCATTCCACTGCTCATTTATTCTATGTATGTATGACCTTTCTAACAAGTGGAATTTTAAAATTTATAGACCAATGTGATGACGTCCTCGGCACCAGGATCATGTGTAACGAATATACATATTTTATTTTGAATTAATATATTGAATATAGCACTGGCTACAATCAAAATATTTGAACAAATAATAATTAAACTTTAATTACAATCTCATTTCCACAAAGTGTTTAATAACACCTTTAATAATTACCTACGTAACCTGATAGCATAGCATACGATATTTATTGAATAATAATATTACGTGAAAAGCATAGATATTTAATCATAGCTGAATTGTGGTCTGGTACCTAAGCGTCAAATGATTGATGATCTTAAAATTTAAAACATAGTCCAGTCAACTTAAAACATTGGCTCATACTTAACAAAATGAAAAATTGTGAAAAATGGAGCTGGTATTTATATTTTATTAAAGCTTTGCAGAGGTCCGTGATGTGGTAGAAATTGCAGTGATTGATTGATTGGTGCGGCACACCCGCTATCAAACCCGCAGATAGGTAGTAATTTATTTGAGAGCACCTTTTGAAGCCACAGCAAATAACTCAAATCGACAGTCAAGAAAAATTTTCCTGCTGATCCAACAGCAGTAACTGTACTAGGAACAGCCACCAAAATTAATATGCCTATATACATATTCTTATATTTATATGTTACATTTTGATTGAGATTGCTGTGTCTAAAAACATTTAAATCCACCAACAGTTAGATTTTTTTTCCTAAATGCTATCATATCTCTGACAACAAAATCAAAACTATTTTAAATTATTTGGTGGTAAATATCCTCATAACTTTTGTAATGCTGGTATACATAACATTATTTCTATTAAAACAGCAAATAATGTTAAAGCATTGAAAATAATAATATTTTAATTCATACGATAGCAGAAATAATTAAATTAATTAATGTATTTTCACCATGGATTATTGAAAAGTAGGGTAAATTATTACTAATAATACATTGTGGTGTAGGTATATCTCCGACATTGTTAATTTTCGCTTTAGTGGCATCAGCACGTCAATTCTGTAAAATTCGAACAACAACTCGCATGTCACGTCGCTGTTCTCTCTCACTTCGCTCTCTCTCCGCATAAGGTTCAAAGTGACCTTGATTTTGAGTGCGAAGTGAGCGTCGAACTGAAGAGGGAATTACCTTATAGAATGCCACTTTTTACGTCATCGCATACTTTATCTGTCAAAATCTCGAGGTCAATTTAGTTCAACTCGCAAACACGCTCGCAAGAGTAACGCTAGTGTAAATTCAAATTATTATCAACCGAGTTTTAGAAGGCCAATCAAGAAACTCACAGCGGATTCAGATTCGAAGTTTAGAATGAAGTCTTACAGAATCACACTGCAGGTACTTTTGATTTATAACAATACGTTTACTAATTAAATTCGTATTCAGCGGCTTTGCGTGAGTATTAATTTCGTAGTACGTATAATATGCTCTGGTTTGATCCTTGTCAGTCACGTATGGAGAACGAATTTGAATATGACGCAGTGATATTATTGAGTACGTTTTATTGTAATAATGCCAATAAAGTGTTATTGAGTGGTTGGTGTATTAATGTGATTGACGAAACCACAACTGAAATACTGATCGCGACTTTAATATCGGAGGTAAAATAAATAGGTATGTAGTTTGTGAATTATTAATTTGTGTATAGGTACGTTGCCGATATTTTTATAAACGCTTTAAGTTCTACCTATTTGTGATTCGAGCATCGTTCTACTTAGATATAACGAAGTTGTCTTTAATTAGTCTTTATGACTATACTACATCATTATCAGCCTGCCATAGTCTACTGCTGGATAAAGACCTCCACAATGGCACACTACTGAGCCCGTATATCGGCTTTTCGTGTCCAGCCGCTGCCAGACACTTTGCGTATATCGTCACTCGACCTAGCCGGAGGGCGCCCTACACTACGTTTGCCAAGATGCGGTATCTACTCTAGAACACGACTACACCAACGGTTATCGGTTCTTCGACAAATGTGACTGTCCCACTGCCACTTCAGGTTGCTATTTTTTGAGCTATGTCGATTACCTTGGTTTTCTGTCTGATCACTTCATTAATCTGGCTCGGGGCGGGTAGTCGGTGCAGCGTACTATCGATTTGGTTTACTGTCGATGTAGCATACCGTCGTTTAAGTGTACTAACGTTGAAGCGTACTGTTATATATACCCTCTGTATATAATAGTGCCTAGTATCCCTAACATTTATGCATAGTCAGCACTTTTGACTGCTCATAGTATTTATTATAATTTAGAGTTCAGTTCGCATCCATCATCCGCGCGTGACACTTGCCTCTCTCAAATTGAGCCTTATTTCGTGAATAAACTCTTGTCCTTCATAAAAGCCTTTTTTTTAAAAGACCTTCGGCGCAATCCGTATTACAATTTGGTGGCAGCGGTGGGATACCGACGGTGAAGGTATCCCTGGTACGTCTCCGTCCAGGCTCGTCAATCAAGCTGAACAGTGACCTTGCCGCGAGTGTCAAAAGTGCATATGTGAACTCATTATTATCCTATTTACAAAAGTGAATGAACTATAAAAAATTCCCGTATAAAATCGTCAGTCGTCCGATTATCCCCGCGAATAATTACTTACCTATATTTTGAAGTTACAATCGTCGTCGCGTTGAAACCCTGAAAATAATTTGTCTCGTTCCTGCTAGAATAACCGTATACTTTACCTTCGATCCGCGGATATTTTCCTGGAAAACGTGAAAAGAAGAAGCCCTAGAAATTCGCGTAAATCGTGCCCGAAAGCGAGGGCCTTGCTGTAGTTCCGGTGTTTCCTGACAGTACAACCTTCAAAATCCGGCAGCGTCTTGTTCCTGAAAGGTGACAATGTACCTGTACGTTTTCTGCGTGTTCCTGTAAGTTTTCTTTCCAAAATATTTTATTATATGTAAATTATATATGCAAATTTTACAGAACCTATATTACTCGTATAAACAAGTGTGTGTTTTCAGTGAAACGATAATTTCCAGACTTATAGTGCATATTTTCACAAATATTAAAAAGGTTTAATTATAGCATTATAACTTTCTCATAAATTTTGTGTGTCGTATAAGATAATTCTAAGAACAAGCCTGGTGGCTTATCGCTCCTGCGTTGCGCTTAGTGGCCGCCTATTACACCGAACCGTAATTTATATTTTTTGGCTGAGTTTTTTCCTTTAATTATTATAATGTCTGCCAAGGAAGTAAAAGTGAAACAAGAGAAAGTAGAAGTTCAGATCGGCACATTATTCAAATTTATAAAGCCTTTTGATGGCGCACGAGAAAAATTAAACTCATTTTTGACTTATTGCGACAATGCAACTAGTTAAGCTTCCGATTCACAAAAGTCTATCTTATTTAAATTTATCTTATCGCAACTCGAGGGCAAGGCTGAAATAGCTTGCTCCATCAAAGAGTTCGAATCTTGGATACAGTTGAAAACTTTCTTGCAAACCCAGTTTGGCGAAAAGAAACACTACACACATTTATTAGCAGATCTACAAGAATGCTGGCAGCTGAAAAATGAATTGGTTAATCAGTTCGCTTTGCGAATTGAGACCTGCCTCTCAAAACTATTGACCGAAATTACCTTATGCAATAAAAAGAAATCCGAATTAGTTGGTCGTACAGCGGCTATGGGAGATTTAGCGCTGCACACATTTTTATTAGGCTTAAGGCCAGACATTTCTAATTTAGTCCGGGGTTAAAACCCATCCAATCTTAATGAAGCAATTAACATAGCCGTTTCCGAGGAAAAAATACTGAATATATTTAATAAGAGACAAATGCATGCGTCAGCAACACAGCGCCAAACACCCAAAATTCAATACTCCTTTAAGCCTTCTGTCCCTTACGTTAATGCTAAACCTCAAGTTCCAAAACCATTTGACAGGAATATTCAAAGCCCTTTCTGTCGTTATTGCAAAACTTAAGGTCATACCATTGAAACATGTAAGAAGCGCGAGCTTAACAATAATAGGTTCAAAGTGCCGCAGACATACCAAGCCCAACAACGCCCTAACCATGACTACTCGAAACCCAAAACCGCTAACATTAATTGTGTAACTAATGACAACGATTTTAACCATACTTATTATGACCCTGAACCACAACCGTCTACTAGTCACGAAAACAATCAATATTACGCAGATGAAGATCATTAAAACGAGTAGTGGGCTCACGTGGGTGTCTCGTGGGACCCAGACAACTTAAACCTAACTAACTAACTTAAAAACTAACGACACCGTTCCAATACCCCGCGACCACACGGGTAACCAGCCCCAAATAAGCGTACATCCTTCCAAACCCAAGGACCACATGGGTAACCAGCCCCAAACAAGCGTCCATTCATCAAAACCCAAGGACCACACGGGTAACCAGCCCCAAGCAAGCGTCCATTCTTCCAAACCCAAGGATCACACGGGTAACCAGCCCCAAGCAAGCGCCCTTTCTTCCAAACCCAAGGACCACAAGGGTAGCCAGCCCCAAGCAAGCGTCCATTCTTCCAAGCCCAAGGACCACACCGGTAGCCAGTCCCAAGCAAGAGTCCAAAACGAATCTAAATACCCTAAAATACATTTACCTGAAAATAAAAATAATACCTTAGTGGATAATGAAGTATATGAAATATCATGCATTCCTAATAAAATTAGCTTACCTCATGTCCTCATCCAAACTTCGATATCCAATGAACCTCTTAAGTTCCTGGTCGATACTGGATCTTCAGTTTGCCTTGTACAAAACTCTTCCATCCATTCATTTGCCCATGTAGAACTCAAGGGTAATACAATTAAACTAAAAGGTATAATTAGCCGCGAAGATACCATGCCTACACTTGGGAACTTTGATATGAAACTTATATTTGGCAAAGAATCAATAGCTTTTTCTTTTCACATCATAGAAAACATAAAGCTTCCCTATGATGGTATAATAGGTAATGATTTACTCAGTCGTTACCAGTGTTCCATTGATTATAACCGACATATCCTGAACCTAGATAAAAATAAAATTAGACTCTACTTCACTAATCCAACCTACCAAATTCCGTCCCGTTCTGAAATCACTGTAGAATGTTCAGTTAGTAATCCTCAATTAAACGAAGGTCTCATTCTTGACCAACATATGAGTGAAACATTATTTATAGCTAATTGCCTCGTAAAGGTTAAAAACAACAATCGGGTAAATCTAACTGTGCTTAATACATCCAATAAACCTATTACTTTAAATTCTAACCTTCAACTTACCTTACTTCCAGTCGACTATGATCCATACCAACCGCCATCTGATAACAGTAAAACATGTTTAGATAGAACCAAGGAAGTCCTTAAGCTTCTCCGTGTCTCACACTTAAACTCAGAAGAAACTGAAGCTCTTTTTGAATTGTGCTCTAAATATTCAGATATATTTCATCTACCCAATGACTCCCTTACAGCAACTGATGCTATCCAGCATGAAATACGAACGTCCTCTAAATAGCCCATTAACGTGAAATCCTATCGATTTCCCGAAGTACATAAGCAAGAAGTAAATTCCCAAATTCAGAAAATGCTTGATCAGAAAATCATCGAACTTTCCCTATCTCCTTGGTCCTCGCCAATATGGATAGTTCCTAAGAAAGTCGACGCTTCTGGCCAACGAAAATGGCGCGTCGTTATAGATTACAGGAAATTGAATGACGTTACTATTGGTGAAACTTATCCTATCCCAAACATAGTCGAAATCCTTGACCAATTAGGGAAATCCAAATATTTCTCAACTCTTGATTTTGCATCAGGTTTTCACTAGATAAAAATGGCTCCTCAAGACGCCCGCAAAACCGCATTTAGTGTCCCTCAAGGGCACTTTGAATTTAACCGAATGCCCTTTGGGTTGAAAAATGCACCTTCAACTTTCCAACGTTTAATGAATAATGTTCTTACCAGCCTTCGAGGAGAGCGATGCTTCGTATATTTAGATGATATAGTTTCCTACGCCCCTGATTTATTAAATGAAATACAAAATTTGGCAGCCATTTTTGAAAAACTCCGTTTATTTAACCTTAAACTACAACCTGACAAATGCGAGTTCTTGTGCAAGGAAGTCGGTTACCAGGGACACGTGATCACCGAGCATGGCCTAAAACCCGATCCAAAAAAGGTAAAATCCGTACAAGAATTTTCAATCCCAAAATGTCCTAAGGATATCAAATCCTTTCTAGGCCTTATATCCTATTATAGACGTTTCATCCCAGAATTTTCTAAATTATCTAAACCACTCACTTCCCTTCTTAAAAAGGATGTCACCTATGAATGGAAAAATGAACAGCAATTGGCTTTCGAAATGCTTAAAGAAAAGCTCGTTACTGCCCCTGTCCTCATCTATCCTGACTTCAAAAAACCCTTTAACCTTACCTGTGACGCCTCTAATTACGCGATATCCGCTATCCTCTCTCAAGGCCCTATCGTTAAAGATCACCCAGTAGCATATGCATCCAGAACCTTAAACAAGTGCGAAAGTAACTACAGTACAACCGAAAAGGAGTTACTAGCCATAGTCTGGGGCTGTAAAATCTTCAGACCGTATTTGTTTGGTTGTAAGTTTACAATTGTAACAGATCATCGGCCTTTGAAAGGGCTTTTTAACCATACCGATCCAAGCAGTAAATTACAGCGTTGGCGTCTGCAACTTCAAGAGTTTGAATACGAGATCGTTTATCGAAAGGGTAAACTAAATTCAGCAGCCGATGTTCTTTCTCGCTATCCCGTAAATCCAGTGTATCCTGATAATCCTACCAACTTACCTGATACTGATTTAATTGATCTTGGTCCCTTAGATATGAGCCCGTTCAATGTGGAAGTCGGTGATTTTAGTCCTATGAGTGTACTAAGCCCTGAAAACTTACCTGATCCTCTTCCTCCACCGAATCCTTTACCTGATGTCACAGTGCAAAACCCTGAAACACAGAACGAATCTCAACCTTCAACTAGTAGCCAAGTCCCGAATTTAAAATACCCAAATCCTGTAATAAACCCTACTATGCCAAACTTACCTGATCCTGCTGACAGTTACACTAAGTTTCTTAAAATGCCTTCAGCTACGAAGTATGACACCGTGATTGTAGAACATAATGACAATTTACTGAAAAGCCAGAACAAAATCATTATTATACCTTCATTCCTTGATTTAGATGAATCTATCCCTTACGTTCAAGACGTCCTATCGAACTCATCTGAGTCAGAATCATTCATAAATTCAGAGAGAACTCTTCTTTCATATAAGTCACTCTCACATAATGACAAAAACTATTACTTTTTATTTATTAAAGTACATCACTTCGACACCTGTTCATATAGCGATATCTTTGAATCTCTAAAGAGTCTTCGAAATCATTTAATTTCTGTAACTGAACCTATTGACAAAATAAGTATAACAGATTTTAAAAACCCATTGGACAAACACACTTATATCAAAATTTATATAATACGTGAAAACCATGACATCCCCATTGCTGGACATCTTGGTTCCAACAGAATGTTTAACAAAATACGCGAGCAATATTATTGGAAGAATATGCGTAGCGAAATCGAAAATTATGTCATAAAACTGCACCTCTTGCCAAACAAACAAAGCGCTTAGGAAAATAATTAGAGCTCCGATGCAAATAACAACAACCTCTGTTGCTCCTTTTGAACGTCTGTCCCTTTATATAGTCGGTCCTCTCCCTGAATCTGGCACAGCCAAAATTAAATACATGCTTACACTCCAAGACGATCTAACCAAATATTCCGTAGGATATCCCATTCTATACTACTGCTGAAGAGACCAGTGACTGCTCAGTTCATTTCATTTCCTTATTTGATATCCCTAAGACCATCCTCACTGATCAAGGCACAAACTTTACAGCTGAAATGTTCAAAGAAACATGTAAGTTTTTAAAGATAAAACAACTTTGGTCCTACCCCTACCACCCTCAAACGCAAGGTGCACTCGAAAGAAGTCACTCCACACTAAAAGAATACCTCAAGTCGTACATATCCGAAACACAAGACAACTGGCCAAAATATGTATACACAGCCATGTTAGCGTATAATACAGCCGTTCACTCCACAACCAACTATACTCCATACGAGTTAGTTTTCGGTCATAAGCCCGTTCTGCCTAACTCAATCTATGAATCTACATCAAAAGCTACTTACTTAGAATACATTAGAATGCTACAACACCGCCTTAAAGTCACACGAGACAAAGCTATAGAACATTTATAAATAAATCAAAGGAGTCCTCCAAGGCTCACTACGACACCCATACTCGCCCCATAAGCTATAATGCAGGCGATTATGTTTATCTAAAAAACCACCTTCGTATGCGTAAAGCTCTGTCCCCGATTTAGAAAGGCCCCTACAAAATAATTAAAATCAATGGTAGAAATACCTTAACACTGCTAATAAATAGACGGCATGTAATTCACCACTTCGATGAAGTAAAATTAGCCCGTCGTCGCGATCCTTAGTTTAAGTTAAACTTATATACGTGTATACAGATAATAAAAACAAATTATTAATATTCGTTACAGTTCCCTGTCTTCTGCACAGGAGACATTCATCGAAAACACGATGAATACATCTGGCATTTACTTTGATCCTGTCGGTTCACTTAAAATAGTAGATGGACATCTCAGTGTATTAATTCCTATGGACATTTCATATATACAACCACATATCGAAAACCTGAACGGTGTGATAGGCAGCTCTAAGTTTTTATGCAAGCAAAGTACTCTGTACTCTGATGTCGAATGTATAAACATACACCAGCCGTTATCAATCAGATACAATGACATTATTCGTAACTTTGATTCAATATCACATTTAATTGAATCTAGAAACAAGAAATCGGCCTGGATTAGTGGAATTGGTACAATATTAAAACATGTGTTTGGAACTATGGATGAAAATGACGCTATCCAATACAGTAATGCTATTCAACTTATAGAAACGAACCAAATTACGTTGTCTAAATTAGTTAAACAAAACATTCTTGTCACAAATACGACTCTCTCACATTTGAGAGACACATTAAATAAAATAAGCGAAAAGGAACAGCAACTGAATAGCGCCATTGACACTCTAGCCAGTTCACAACAAAATTTAACCGTATTATCTGATAAGTTACTTATAAGGTCTAAAATAAACGAAATTATAAGCATATTAGAGAGTAGTTTATTAACGTAATCATTTAAATTGGAAGATATAATTAACAGTATAATGTTTAGCAAAGCAAACATTCTGTACCCTTCAGTAATCACCCCTAAACAATTATTTACAGAACTTGTTGAAAACTATAGATTTTTATCTGACTATCACCAATTCCCTTTAAGCTTCTCTTTAGATAATATCTACACGTTAATGAATGTATCCGAAATTGCTACCTATTACACTGATAACAAAATAATATTTGTTTTAAAGATGCCCATTGTCAGTTCAAAAATGTTTAATTTATATCATAACATTCCTTACCCCGTCACTCTGTCTGATAACATATATACCACCATAATTTCATTTGTTGAAAACTATAGATTTTTAGCCGACTATCACCAATTCCCTTTAAGCTTGTCTTTAGATAATATCTACACGTTAATGAATGTATCCGAAATTGCTACCTATTACACTGATAACAAAATAATATTTGTTTTAAAGATGCCCCTTGTCAGTTCAAAAATGTATAATTTATATCATAACATTCCTTACCACGTCACTCTGTCTGATAACATATATACCACCATAATTCCATCTACTAAGTATATAGCCATAACTAGAGATAGGACATACTATTGTAAGTTAGATGATATAAGTAGTTGTAAGATTATATATAGTCAAAATTATATTTGTGACGATCTAGATATATATTCTAGTGCTTCTAATCCGATTTGTGAATCGGAAATAATTTCGAAGGCACTAAAATCTGTGCCCGAATAATGTAAAACGAAAATTTTCCAAGGACACCTCGATGTATGGCAACAATTGTCAAACAATAGATGGATATATGTTATTACAGATCCATCAAAACTGTCAATAGATTGCAAACAGTCGACCATCACTGATATTGTAGTGTCGAACACAGGCATGTTAAACCTACCCATACACTGTGTAGCCTCCTAAAAGGATTCAAGGTTAATACCTAAATATTCCAAATTAATACAATTACAACCAATCCCAGTCAATTTTAATTTGATAAACGACTCTTGTTGTAATGTAGAACTGTTATCGAAAACTAGACCACATATTCCCATTTTGAACTTAACTAATACTAACCTTGATTCCGTGGCATATCAATATAATGAAATTGCACATGACCTCGACAAAATTATTGACCAACCGCATATTGTATGGCCAGTATTACTCTTACACGACTATTGTAATTGCTGTTGTAGTTTTAATCTTAATTTTAATTGTATTTTGTAAACTTTTCAAGTCAGGCAAATGTCACCGTTATTTTAAGAAAAATTAAACTAAACTTAACATTGAAAAATCTGAAGAGCTTTCAGAAGTTGCTGTCGAATCTCCTGCTCCCAAAATCCGCACATTCCTTCTATAAACTTAACCTTAAGGGTAAGTTTATTCTTAACCCCGGGGCTGTTATATATACCCTCTGTATATAATAGTGCCTAGTATCCCTAACCTTTATGCATAGTCAGCACTTTTGACTGCTCATAGTATTTTATTATAATTTAGAGTTCAGTTCGCATCCATCATCCGCGCGTGACACTTGCCTCTCTCAAATCGAGCCTAATTTCGTGAATAAACTCTTGTCCTTCATAAAAGTCTTTTTTTAAAAAGACCTTCGGCGCAATCCGTATAACAGTACCAACCATTTGGGGTACTGTCGATGTAGCGTATCATCGATTTGGGGTACTGTCGATACATTAGATCGTCGATGGAACGTTTTCGATACAGCGACCATCGATCGAGACTGTCGATTTTATGAACTAGACCCGTAAGTCATAACGGGTAGGACGCACTCGTTGAAGACCTTTGTCTTGAGGCTTTGCGGTAGGGGTGACGAAAAGACTTGAAGGAGTTTCCTTTATGCTGGCCAACCCAGCCGTATTCGTCTGCCAGCCTTCCTTTCGAAGTTGTTTCTACCCAACTGCAAGGTTTGCCCAAGGTAGACGTACTCCTGAATAACTTCGAGAGCGACCCCATTTAGGATAATCGGTTCCGCAAAGACATGCTCATTGAACATTATCTTGGTTTTATCTAAGTTCATCCAGAGACCGATGCGAGCAGAAGAATCATCTACGCTGCTCAGCATATACTGCAGGTCCTGCACGGTTTCAGCCACGATGACGATCGTCTGCAAATTTTAAGTGTGAGAGGTACTCATCGTCTATGGTGGTTTCCAAGGCAGCGAACCGGTTTTCCAGTTTAAGCTGGAATGTTTCAGATACAACCACGGATTGAAGGAAATTTCGCCGGAGCGTAGACTTCATAAGGCGAACGCGTTCGAGCTTATAATCGATATTTAGAGTGCCTCGTACAAGTCACTGATCACTTTCGGTGTTAAACCTAGTGATCACGGAGAAATCCCTAAATATTCCCATCTTGTCCGCCATAATGAAGTTTATCTAATTTTTATCATAGTATCGGGGCTGGTGACTATGCTTTTTTACTTCAATTCTTAAAATATTTGTGTCGTATCTAATTTTGTCTATTAAGCTCGGAACAACTTATATTCTTAAAATACTATTGTTACCGAATGAAATCTAATAAAACAATCTGCTCAATTAGGATCCGTCAACAAATGTTGCATTAACATTTACTTTGCATCCAAGCGCAAAGATTCTCAGTCCATCATGTTTCCACCTCATCTCTGCCTACAGGCGTCCATTACAGGACTTGGGCCTCCCCCAAGGCTCTTCAATAGTTTTATTTTAAATTCAATAAAATGCTTTTTTGTTAAATATCAAGATTTACATTTTCGCTATATCACATAACTTCCGTAACCTCAAGGAGTCGAGATGCATAATAAGTTAGTGTTCACACTACCGCATCTTGCAATGTTGTATACTTACCTTACTTTGTTATTTGTACAACGTACTTACTTAGTGAAATAAACCTAGAAATATTTAAGCTGGAAGAAAACAAAGTAGGGAAAATGTGGAAATAAACGTATTGTAAATATTCTGCATAGCATTCAAAACGAGAGGGCATTCGTCGAATTGTTAATCCGTCTTTTTGTTTTGTTACCAAATTATTTTCTATGTTTGTACAATGTAGACACGTATTTTAATGTAATATTTTTTATATCTGTTTTCTGTACCTACAATGTACATGGAATTCTAACATATGAATATGATGTAGCTACTAACATCATTAATAATTCTATTAATTTATAGAGTAATGCGTAAATGACGGATGATCCCAACAATAATTTATGTAAAGACATATTTGCTAGCCAAATTACGTCAAAATTGATTTTCTGCTTGAACAAACATACAGAGTTCCATATTACTACTTGTATGTACGGCAAATAGGTTATCAAATTCATTCAAGCGCATAGAACGAAAATTTTCTTGAAAATTGATAAATAACATTTTTTGTTGCATAGCTATAACATGTTTTAAGGTAACATACATTTTAGTGCATAACAACAAAAAAGACAGCATGCCTTATTACCTTTGTCTATTTCCAAATAATGTAAACTGTAGTTCAGGTATCGCGAAGTCTATGTATCTATGTCAATGCTAGCATCATACATCTAACAGCAGACTATAGCTTTAAGCCAAACGTATAGTTATCCGATGATGTATTCAATTCTTCGTAAGTGATGAACGTTCCTCCGAGCTCATGATTACATGAATGAAAGCAATTCATCACACTAACGCCATAAAGGTGCCTGTTTAGACCAGACAAAGCTTATACCTAAATGTAAAACAAATCTTTTCATATTCATCAATATGAAAACGGTTCCCTAATACACCGTCTAACGTAATATGCGGCGCTATTTAGCGTTCACATTATGTAGGCCATACCCAAAATGGAAATGGAAAATAAAAGGTTTATAACATAGAAAAGGTTTTGCATGCGAGTACGCTTAGTTGTGTTCAACATAATAATGATTACCGTTGATGATAAACCAGTCTTAAATACATATAAAGTACTCGTTTGTGTATCGACTAGGTCTCTTGCAGTATAATTATCAAAATGACATAGCTTTATACATATAATATGTATATATAAAAACATAAAAGGATCTTTCTTGTACACTATGTTTATAAATAAAATGTGTTACTTGCTTTTTTGTAAGTGATTATTGCTTTCAAAAGTTGAATTCAACTTTTACACTTTTTCAATGACATACTTTCAAACTGCATCCGAACTACATCCGAACTGCAAATGCAGTTGGATTGCAGTTGAAATGCGGTCCGTCTGTCTAGAGCCTTATGGTAAGTAATTTAAATGAAACATATTTAAATTAAATACAGATACATCTCCACACAAGTAAAACAAGGGTTTCATGTTCTTTTCATAGATATGCATTTAAAAAGAAAGATAATTATTATACTAGTAAGCTAAACACGTAAGTATTGCACGATTTTGTTAAGCTATTTCTGTTTTCTAACTTGGGTCAAGAGCTCATGACTAAATACATAACCCTTCTTGGCAGTCTGGTAACATGCCCAGTCGCCACTGAACTACGCTACGACATGTGTTCTAAATATGCGGTTATCTATAATTGCTTCATTCTAGCTGTCCCAGGCAAGCCTGGCCCAGTCAATACTGCGGATAGGATAAATAATTTAGAATAAAAAATAATTTAGGCCTACTTTAGAAGCCAGCCACTTACGCGAGGCAACGTTATTTGTATGAAATACTAAATCATGTATGCCAAAGTTTAATTTCGAAAAAATTGAAGGCAGCGATAGCCGAGTGGGATCGTTTCCAATACTGACACTGCGAACTTTGCTCTTGGAAACAATCGTTGCCAAGAGTTAATTTCTAATAAACGACTTTAAACTCTATTTCTAAAGTCATTCCAAATCGTTTTTAAACCAATGACAGATTATATATCTAGCATCCGAATGCAAGTTTGCAACATCATAAAACAAAATTTTATGGAAAATTAGAGTGCAAGTTGAAGTAGCCATTTTGTGATTGGAATTGTGCAACTGCGTGTAGATTCCTTTATTTTTTTGATTAAGATATTCTTCCATACTCATTATTGTTTCTTATTAAATAGTACAAATAACTATTCTAATTTGTAAAAAATACTAAAAACTATACACCTCCACCTTCTTTTTTTTGTCACAATTTCACGTTATTCGTCTGAAACTGGCAAAATATGCTCGACCTTGACTTTAGTCTCATACAAAATATTATACACACAACTTTTTTGTTAAAATAACAAACATTATTTTATTCCAAATCTTATCGTCTTTATAAAACAGAAAACAAAATTAAGCTTGGTCACTCGGATCGATTGTAAGTCAAGTTATAATTAGGGCGGCTGCGCTGAGCGTACAGTGTCAAATTATGTGAGCAAAGTTCGACGGTTTTCTTAAAATCGAAAGCAAGCAAGCGGTTAAACCAACAGACTGCCATGCAGAGGGTATCGGATTCGAATCCACGGCGCGCACCAATGACTTTTCGGAGTTATGTGCGTATTGAATTGTTAATTATCGCTTGTCCCGTGCCTCGGAGAGCACGTTAAGCCGTCGGTCCCGGTTGTCATGAAGATCTTTGACAGTCGTTTCAGGGCGTCAGTACCTTCTAAATAAACTGACACTAGTCTCAACCATGGAATATCGGTATCCCTTTGGGTTGCGGAGGTCAGACAGGCAGTCGCTCTGTGGAAAAGCTAATATTCAGCCAAATACGGTTAGACTAGAAAGCGGACCCCAGATCGAAACTGGGATAACGCTAAGAGGATGATGATGACCCTCTGCATGGCAGTCTGTTGGTATATCCACTCGGCTATCGCTGCCTTTTAGTGGGAACTTACTACCGTTTACATAAAGTTCAGAACTCATTTGCGGGGATTGGTATACGATTTTTCAACAAATTGCCTCTTGTAATAATGAATTTACCATGGACAAATACAAACGGACACTTAGGAACTTTCTTTTACAAAGGGGTTATAACACTATTAAGGAATTTTTAAATGATAAGACTCCTTGGGGATTGGTTTAGGCTATATTTTCTTTTCTGACCGTTTAGTAGAATTGTTATACAGATTTGTTAAATTCTCGTTTTGATAAGTGACATGTTAAGTGGAGGTGCCTCGTGAACACGTGATTTTGCAGGATTTGGATATTTTTATGATTTGTTGAATGTAGTTTAACATCATTTATCCCTGATTATATCATTGTTCACTTAATTGTGACCTTCACAAAATTCTTTAAACATTTGCATTCCTTCACGTGTTCCACTAATTTATATTAATAATAACGATCTGGAAAGTGGAGGTAATTGGCGGTCATGGTCAGTATACCAATAGATTGTTTCTTACTGCCGGTTCGTATACCGTTGTCGTCATGCTCACTAATATGTCATTTCTTGTGGTGGCGTTGTGTGTCGGGTCATCCCTGTCCCTCTAATATGGCGAGAGGGATGATGGCTGGCCCATGCGTCATACTCGTGAACGGGTGTTACTTGCGATGACTGGTTGATGACGGTCTTGCGGCTGGTATTAAATTTTAATATTTAACTCACATCATGGTTCTGATCACTTTCGCGGATTGCCTGCATTATTAGGTATATATAATGTAAGTGGATGCTCCTGTTTCACCATGTCTATTCTGAGGAGGCTAACTAAATGAACATCAAAATTAAAATAAAGTGCAATGCTTGAGTAATATTATGTACGGTAAATATATACAAGTGATATAGAAGGAGTAACAATTGCAGCACCTAGCAAAATATAAATTAAGTGTATTATGCAAAACCTGGCGATAAAAAGGGTAACCGTGAGTTTTATTGCCCTTTCTTTCTCATGGTTCTAATTATTTTATAAATTTATTATTTTGACGTCCATAATTGTCACAGTGTGACCGAAATGAACAGAGGATTTTGACTTGACTTTACTTGTTCCAAAAGGGCATGATTACCCCTTGAGGTGCGATCAAACTAAGGGCATAGTGCTACATGTGCCGAAAGGTCACGTGGCTGCAAATTTTCATTGGCATAGGTTACCGAAAAAAATTAATTATGACACCTTTATATAATTATATTACATAATTTGCATATCATTGTGTTGCTTATAAAATTACCTATCGTATAAATAAGATGATTAAGTACTAAATACTCACCTTTCCGGCAAAAACAAGCTTAAAAACTTAGAGGTTTGTTTTTTTTTCACTCGTTCACACAAACATTTCATCACATATTAATGAATTGCATTACTTATTTGATTCATAAACACTAACACATTATCACATATACTTTTAGGTTTTCACACAATACATTATTTATTTGTAACAAACGAATCTAACGCCACTAAAAAAATTATAATCCGAACGCGTAACAAAAAGTTTGCCGAGCCAGGCAGCCATGCTACTGTAACGAACACTGTGGCTGTGAATTATTTACCATTTGAAACACGATAACAGTGAAAATATACAACAATGCTACTATTTAGTTTCTAAAATATGTTTTCAGATAAATAATCTGGGTACTTTTATGTGTTTCATAACTATTAAAAGAATATTTATCATAAAACTATTACGAAAATAGCGAGTTTAAAGAGTAGAAATAGCCCTTAAAAAAAGTTTTTGCCTTTTATCACTGTATTTCTTGTCTTTGTCACGAATAATGTCTCTTCACAATTAATATTTATTTATTTCTTAGTAAATCTATCTAAGTATCTTTATAAAATATTCACCGGTTTCTTCCACAAGACAACTTTTATTATAAAGATCGCGGAACAAAACACAGCAATGGCGGACGCTTTCGCAACTGAGACACAAATGTCTCTTCACAATTAATATTTATTTATTTCTTAGTAAATCTATCTAAGTATCTTTATAAAATATTCACCGGTTTCTTCCACAAGACAACTTTTATTATAAAGATCGCGGAACAAAACACAGCAATGGCGGACGCTTTCGCAACTGAGACACAGATAAAATATTTCAATATTTTTGGCGCGTTTCGTTTCCCTCACCCTTCTAAAAGGATTTCAATGCATAGAATATGAACTATTCTAATAGTTACTACTTTCGTTTCTTGGTTTAGGTAAAACAAAACGTGAAAAAACCGCGACCAATAGAACGATTTTTAATTGAGCCTCAAACACTTTGGACCACCAAAATTAGAGCCCGACCGTGCGTGCTGTAATCACGTGGGGGGTTATAATTTACTTTTTTTATCAAACCACCTAAAGTTTTGATCGTATGGAAGACAGAGTTTCAAATTATTTTAGTATAGAAGCACAAAAAATTACCAACTCCAGGCAACAAACCTCTGCAATAACAAGGTCTTAATCAATTACGTTGTAGAAAACCAAAATTAATTAATTAGTGGTGGATGTCCGAATTAATCCTCCTGCAATCTACTAAGTAAATGTCTTTTGCCTAATACGATAAAACTATTGGACTAACATAATGTATTTAAAAGTCGATCACAGATTAAACAAACGTAATATCATTATATTATAACACAAATTACACTTTTCTGAACTATCTATCTGCAAAATTGCCTGAACTAAAATTAAAATATCGTTCAGCTTTTAAAAGCAGGTAAAGTGAATATGAATAAGGTTATATAGGTAGGTGACGCGATCGGTACTCAGTAGTGGATTGGGGCTATTCATCTTATTCGCGTGCCGATACTGACACCGGAGCTTAAGATAGCCAGAAATCGAGTGAAATAAGAGACAGTACTATGGAGTGCTTTTCAAATAACAGTAGTGGAATTCTTATGCACATTGTTAAACTGAATTTTATTTCAATCCGCCGAGCGTATGTCTTGAGCTTTTTTATTATGGTTGATGAATTTATTTCACCATGACGATATGTGTTAAATGACCGACGTTCCACTTAAACTCTTTTTGTAGATTATATCAAAATAATACATGAGATGAAAAAATGAGAACCTAAGTGACGGATCATTTGACACTGGTGGTGTAGAGCTACTCAAACCTCTCTACTTTCAAAGACCTTTGCCAATATTACACTATCACCTCGACTGATTGGATTGTATTGCGAATCCTTTTCTTTGAGTACACCCACAGAAGTAGGCATATCATCCGAATCAGTCACCTTTTATAAAATGAGGACGTCCTGGATGAACTTCGAGTTAGATCCTCTTCGCCGAATCGGCATTTAATCAGCTTTGCCTGTGTGTGATCAAACAGCTTCTTGTTACTACTTACGTATTTTTCTGAGATATGTGACTTGTATATCTGAAAACCTCAACCTCTTTCACGATACTGAATGCTTATTGGATGAATACAGTGAACTAGTATAAGTTCTTGTACGCACAGAGTGGCGATAAAATGCAGCGGCTAAAGGTGTGCAAAACTATCGACTAAGAAATATTTAATTAAGGTACTGTGTAGCTTGACAATTATTCTATGCAGGAAAGGCTAGTCCAATACCTTAGAACATGTTTAGTGGTGATATGAATTTCGTAATTAGGTTGATTGACAACCAACCTATTAATAACTCCACACTGTTGTGTTAAACTTGCTAAGTGTGTTTAGCAGTTACCCTTCTGCTCTTTTTTTTGTATGCAGCGATTAGAATGTTTATTGTGTGAATGAGAGTCTAAAACCTCAACGTGTACCTATTGTTCTCAACTACGAGTGTAATTTCCTTTGTAAGTATCAAATGCAAATTACTAAGACAATATTTATTGTTATATTTTCTTCAATTAGGACCATACGTTGTGACGACAAAGCGTTGTGTTATTTATTCTTTTATATCTGTAGAAATATGATTATAACGCTAATGTACTTATTTCACATATTTACAAACAAAGTGGAACGAAATAAAATAACACAAACAAAGTAACATAAGTAAAAATTTACAATATTGTAGTTTACAATGGGATTATATAATTTAAAATTCGTTTAGCAGTGTCGCGGTAATTAAATATAAAGAAGATTAAATGAAGAGTGAAAGAACTGTATTAGTTTAGCTTTAATAATTAAAGGGATATTTTTAAAAATATCCTTTTAATTATTCGCCTAATAAACGATAATTTGATCAAGGGACTCAATGAACGCCCAGACTTTTGACTATAATTTTTGTATTCATATACTTAAAGGCGCTGATACACTTGAGCATTCACCTGTAATAAGCATTCTCGCGAATGTTACAAAACAAATGAGTGTTTTTAGCAAGCATTCTCACTGATTCCCACAAACATTCGGGCAAGCCTTAGAATATAGATAATACATAGAATTCGCGCTACAATGGTGGTTAAACCCAATATATATACATTACTTTGACTTATGATTTTAATGTAGGAAAGAATCTTAGTAGTTTGTCACTAATTTTAACTTGACTAGTTATGGGCTTACTCAGATTAAATATCGATATAATGTTTACAATAGATCCTTAGATTTGGTTTACTCAGAAATAATTGCAATAGAATTTTGATAAACTCTCGATATTGAGATATAAATTTTAACGTAGGCACAGACACTTGTGCTATTTAGTAAACATGTTCAAATTAAAGTCTGCATTTTATTATTTAGAAACGTCATTTGTTTACGTATCGTACCCTTACTCTAGAAATAATTCGTAAGTGGAACTGAAGTAAATATAATTATATTGGGTAAAACTGCTGATTTTTCTATATTCTACAGACTATTTGCATTTAGAGAGTTCGCTAGTGCAAGAGGCACTTGGCCACTCTACACGTGAATGGACGTCCTCACCTGCCAGCGTTAGTGAATAGCCGACGGGTCAGAGTTCGTGCCGTGATCGACATGAGCCTGAATAGACACTGGATAAGCCTTTCACGGAGCAGTCAAAAATATGAGATAAAACCGCCTGAAAAATTGCCTTTTTCAGGTCAAATCATTAATCAATAAAGATGGTCGTAATTCGGAAGCTTTTAGTTTTTATATTTGCGCGTAAATTGAGATATGGTTTGTGCTTTTATACTCGTCTTCCTCGTAAAAGAAACAGGATTTTTTTTTTATACTACCTGCTAAGCCTTCTCAAAACGGCAGCTGTATCTATATATATATTTTTAAATTAAAGTATGCATTTCAAAAGTTACTTTATGTGAATAAATCTTGCCCTAATCTGGCCGATATTCTATATACTATGCTTCACGGCCATGAAGAAACATGAATATCTTATATCACAGATATTACATAACCTTACACAACTCAAATATATTCAGAAAATCAACTTGAAGGATTACTAACATCATTATTTGAGTCGTTTGAGAACGTAAAAGGAAATAAATCAACACACATATGTATATGCAAACTAGATAAAGTTTATTACGAGTAGATCGAGATACAATACTTCAAAGAACTCACAACTTTCATATTTTCCCTGCGGATAAGATTGTGGGTATTTGCACAACTCTGTTCTCATACGCTTGATATTTTTGTTTTCTAGTTTTAATAACTTTTGTTTGATACTCCTTTCGACCCACACAACGTGGTGAATAAATTTTAAATATCGTTTACTTATGGAACTCGTATGCAATTCGATTTATACGAACTGTGTATATAACCATTTACACATGCTATGAATAATTTATTTATTAGATATATATAACAAAATTAAATTAATTTTGGAATGAAACAATTAAAACTACTTAAATACGACTACTAAAATTAAATTAAAACATAAAATAAAATACAAATATAAAATATATATTCAAAGGGGTTCGTGAAATTTTTCAAAATCGCCGTCTATTGGGAACGTGCCCAAAAGACTGCCAGCGTTGCCACGCTGTATGGCAATGCTAATTTTTGTGCTAGATACATACCAGCCTTGAGGCGTCGACAAGTCTCATCGCAAGCTCTTTATAAAGAGATCTAGTACTTAGACCCCATGACCCCAAGACAGTTTCGACTCCAAATGGCTCAAATACATAATCTCCTACGAGATTTACGTATTTGCGACGTTTTAGAGTCTCCGCTGTCGCAGCAGTAGCGCCCGCTGTGCTAAGAAGATGAGATGGCGCAATGGTATCGACACACGTTGCGTGCCATACCAAAGGCCTACCCAACTTCCAAGGCAGTAGAGACATTCCATCTGGTCTTTTACCATCGTTGCGTGCCAAACCCTGAGGTTCAAGTTGGGCTGGAACGCCAGCGGTGACAAGAGCCCGACGGAGAATGACATTCAGGCTGCTGTGTCGTGAAATACGACCTGCGCTCATGCTGCATGACAGGTCATGGTGACCAAGGCTGTCGCCAGCCTCCCCACAGTGACAACGATGTGGAGCGACCATTTACATAATTAGAATTGTATGTAAATAACAAGGAATTTTCTCGATAGCTCTCAGTCTACAGGCAAAAATGCTTAGTATTTCACTAATCTTTTAACATTTTATTACATTGAGTTCAACCATTACGCTCATACCTAAAATATGATAACCAGAATGATTACGTATGTACAAAGTCAAACACAAACACAAATATATGTCTATATTATTTTATTTTATACTGAATATTATGATCTACACAATTTACGTACCTAATAACATGCAAACTAAGAGCCACTACTATCAGAAATACTACTATCAGATGGTCGTATATTAAAAATATTACCTATAAATATACATACACCTACAAGCCACAGCCAATATTGAGCTTGTTTTAAGAGACAAAACCATAAGACAAAATTCCTGAGCCATTCCAATGTTCCAAATCATAATGAAAATTTACTTTTTAGCCCGACAAGGCAATCAATCCAAATTAATGCAGTGCGTGATTCGTTTATCCAATAAAGTCGGTTTAATATGACTCCACTCGATTTACGGATTAATTGAAAGAGGATGACCACAGATTTGATCCTTTTCTCCCTAACGTCCAAGCGACGAGATGTCAGCGAATTACGTAGTAGTATTATGTTATCGGACATTGCGGGGGAAACTTTCCGTTATTTGTTACGAATTACAAGATGCATTTACGATAGGATGAATAAAGACAATGTCTATTCTCACAAAAAGTATCAGTTTCGATATTTGTACAAAGATTGATACGTCATATAAGATAACATTATAAAATTTAATATGTTTAGCACAGCATGTCTGAAATGTCAGGGGACACGTGACCAGTATATAATATCTATACAAAATACGTAAATGTTCTATGGCTAAGCGCGAATCTCAGGTACTATGGGTTCGATTTGACATAAGCCACTTATGTAGATATTTGTATTCATCTAAGACTTCTTTGTCTTAGAAATCAGGGTCCGCTTGCTAGCCTAACCAGATTTTGCAGAAAATTAACCTCCGTAATTTGAATAGCGATATTTCATGGCTCCCTTTTTATCGACTATCAATGACCTTCATGACAGCCGGTACGAACGATAGTGGCCATTACGCCGCAAATTAAAAAAAAATAGTGGTGGGCTCTATGGGTTAGATTTGTAACAATCAATCATCATCAATATACAAAAAAATATTCCGTTTCTGACTGACTGACAGACAACGCCAGGCCTATGAAACTTCCCTAAAATCCCATAATTAAAAATATCCATACAAACTAACACCACCTAGCGCCAGGGGAATGTCATTTTAGCTTTTTTACCCGACTACGCGACGCAAAAAGATGATAATGTGTTTAAAGCTAGCCAATCAAAATTACAGTAACTATTGTTTTATTATCAAATTACATTTAGTAACTGTGTAATGCAATTATACAATTTTATTGTGAAACATCTAAAAATAGTTCTTCTAAATCAATCTAACGTTAACACAGGTCATTATCGAACTTGATGTGCGGCGCGCCGTGACGTCACGTCAGCCGCATGCGTACTAGAAATATCTGTAACGATAACTGAACGGTAATTTTGCTGAATCTGCCAAGAGCTGCGTGCTGCAATGGAAACGTCACAACGTTGGTCCCATAACCCAGAAGTCCCTGGGTTGAAACCACGCTCAACTGGAAACTACTTTTTGTGATTTTTATATTTTTGTACTTTTAAATTGAATATTTTACAAAAATTGTTGTCATTTACTTATTTATTATCACTGAAATTAAACATTTATTTTATTTAAAAAAATGAATCCACTACTAACGCCATCTATACGATCATAATTAAAATAAAATTGATTTGTACGTCATCTAGTGGTCGAGGATGCCTATTGAACTTCAATTTTGAACTGTGAGTGGCTTATCTATACCAGTATAAGTGTATAATCTATGGACAACGCACAACCAAAACTATCGGAGGCTGAAAAGAATGTATATGTGCCCCTTGTGGAGCGTAGGGATGCAATAAGAAGAGATTTTGCAAAATTCCCGCGGCAGCAGAAAGAAACTTAACTCAAAAAAATAATGTGCGGGCGTAGCTGCGAGCATCTATTTTTTTGGCGAAATGTGGGTGTAATATTATACCTCTGCCTACAGAGGTATAATATTACACCCACATTTCGCCATGTCGAAACAGTGAGGACAAAAGAAACCTCAATAAAGCTATAAAGGAATTAAAGTCTTTAATAAAAGAGTGGCATAATTCTACACTTGAGGCTAAGCTTGAATCTCTAACACAACTGCGTCTAGAGGAGGCTAAGCCACCGCTGAGAAGTAATAGTAATAAGTGGGCTAAATCAGCTCTAGAAAAAGCAAACGTATTTGATTTTAAAATCGCATGCACCTGTTTTCTGCAATCACTATCGATAGCTTATCACTTTCTGTAAGTCATTTGTTTTGTAGACGTTCATTTGTTTTGTAGGTGTTCATTTGTTTTGTAGACATTCATTTGTTTTACACCTTAAACAAATGAACGTCTTCAAAACATATTCATTCGGATATATGAGCGCGATGTCGTGACACTACGGATCATCCCCAGCAGTTCTATTGAATACCTTTGTAAAAACATACATAGAACTAGACTGGGACATTTCCTATTACTTATCCCATTAGTTCTGTTCTCCTCACCAAGTTGTGCTAATAGAATTAGGACAGTTCTATCATAGAATTGTTCAATACTACTACTATACTGGGAATGATCCCACAAAATAGTAGAACTTGAAATTAACGAACTGAAATTAATAAACTAATTACACAACAATATTATCTGGTAGTACGGTTAAGCTTTGAAAGACCCACCATACCCCCAGGGGTACTGCCAGGGGTACGGTGGGTCGGCAGCGAAAACTGTGCAGTACAATCTACTTAGTTGTTTAATACTAAAAGGAGAAAAACAAGAACAAGTGAATGAACTTTGATCATCCGTCAATGTTTGTAACTTACGTATGAATTTGTATTTCTATAATAATAATATATTGTGTTGATTCAGCCTCAAATCACTTTTATTACTTGACAAAGACACACATCAGTATTTTATTATTACGAATGTCCCATCTGGATACTTTGTTTTTTAGTCTTTGAACACGCACAATACTGCTTCTCTTTTACACTCGCTAAATGCCATTTTTTTTATTCACTCTTTTATTTGTGATACTGAATTTATTATAAATTGTAAATAAAACGTTGTAATATTTTAATACTCATGAATGAGAAGTAATTCCATGACTTTTAGTCATTTTCCTACTATAGTCTGTGCAAAATCTCATTACACACGACGGCATTTTAAAATGTAACGTACACACACGCGAGTAAAAGAGCGATCGCTTCCGACCGCAGCGCGTACGCGACTAAAGCCAAATGAGACATTAAGTTAGTTTTTAATGTGCCACTTTTGAAGTTCGCATAACTCATCTACGGTATTTTTTACGCTGCGCTGTGGCACACGCACACACGAAACCCCCCTCCCCTGCCCCCGCTCACTCGCTGACGCCACCGCCGTGTTTTTGTTTTTGCGGAGGGTGAGGTCGAGCTACGCACTGTACTGCAACCTCGCCTTAAAGCTAAAAGAGAGGAACTGAAACTGAAATTCAAAACTTTGCTGTGGTTGTTGGGCCGTAACAGTAAACTGAATATTGACAACAAGCTGCTAATATACAAAATAATACTCAAACCAATATGAACTCACGATGTACAACTGTGGGGCAGTGCTAGCAATTCCAATATAAGTGTCATCCAAAGAATGCAAAATATCATTCTACGTACAATCGCCAATGTTCCTTGGTTTGTCACCAATGACGAAATACACCAAAATTTTAAAATGAATTCCGTAAGGGAAGAAATCCGGCTATACTCCAGAAAATACCAACATATACTCGTTGAACATCCAAATGAGCTGGCACTTCAGCTAAATACTCAGGATTATCCAAAAAGACTTAAAAGGCACGAGATATTGAAGCTACCACATATGATGTAGCTTTATTAAAGCAAGAGTAGTGCGCTCACTGGAGTGCACACTCTCTACAACTTATTGGCCTACAACTCATCAGCTCATAGTCCAAAGACTGATTGCTGTTAAAACAAGAAAACAGAAGAAAAATAAAATTTCGCCATGAAGTCGCTAGGTCGTCGTTAGGTCTCACGTAATAGGAGGCGAGCCTATTGCCGTTACCGGGCACATCACCAGACTCCGGGCTGCTACTGAGAATTCGAAAAAACCAAGTAACACTTTTGCCCGACCCGGGAATCGAACCCAGGACCTCCGATCAGCAGTCGCATACGCTATCCACTGGACCACGGAGGCAGTCCAGCGAGCATCTTATAGGAAAATATATCGTCCCTAGCTCACAGATTATTATCTGATCCCATACTCAGCAGAGAATGTAATATAACAGAGAACCGATGTATATACTTTTAAGGTTTGGGGTTCAAGGTCTTTGGATGCAGTGATAAATCAAAGATGGTATGGTGCACACACGAGGCTTATTGTAACTTCATTGGAGTCGCGACAAGCAGAGCCTTTACAATTAACATTGCATACATTCTTATACATTAGGTTGCACTAGTG
Source organism: Euclidia mi (assembly GCA_944739405.2). Taxonomy (NCBI): domain Eukaryota; kingdom Metazoa; phylum Arthropoda; class Insecta; order Lepidoptera; family Erebidae; genus Euclidia; species Euclidia mi. Next base: position 44,033,440 of record OX123186.2, on the reverse strand, counting down.
TGCGTGACGTGTCCTACGCTCTCCCTTACAGTATTATCCCCCTTTTTGAAAATAAAATATAACAGTATTTAAATAAACATTATATAAAGAAATAACGCACAGGGAGGTATATAAATAACAAAACAAAAGTAACAATCATAATGACAATAATTATATGTTATTCAAACAAAGGTATCTTGTTTCATTAACCCACCGTGCAAATTACAGTTAAGTAACATTATACGCTGATAAAAAGCCTGTGGGAAGAAATAATACAATGTTGGACACACACGTTCTCTTATACGGCAATGGACACACACGTTACAATACAAACATAACACAACACAAGTTAGAAAAGTTCTGATCGGTACACGTTTACATTATTCGTAATGCACAGTGTCAGGTTGTTGAACATTCGTTTTAGCTAGTTGGTTCGATGCTATAACAGAAATGACCTCTATTCGGGCCCATTTCTTTATACCCTTCCAACGTCTACATATTAAACACGCACTTACAAACAACACAATCACCAGTATAACCAACACTGCTATACCATAGAGTTCAACTTTCTGTTCGAGCGAGCTATGGTTGGCGTTATTCGCACCGATTTGCGCAATAACTATCTCCTCCTGTTTACTATAAGATTTTCCCATAATGACAAAAATTACAAGTACACGTAAGTATATGACATATGAAAATATGCTTACATTTTAGCCTACTTATCATTATTAAAAACTTAGTGTCATACAGCTAAGCGATGTAATATTTGTTACCTTTTGTACTGAAATAAATTGTTAGCGATTGGAAGACAGTATAGCATAGCGTTACAATCGCTTTCAGTATACAAAATCTTTATTGAAATCTGACTGGCAGTTTTACGGTCTACCGGATCGCGTAGTGCGACTATCCAGTAGGCGAGTGGGTTCGATTCCCGACTCGGGCTCTTCACATGTTTTTGTGTGAGTGGTGCAAATATCAGATTCATGAGCGGGTTCAACTCCCGACTCGTTATCATTTGATTGTATGATAGTTGGAGTATCCGTATTTTCAGTAAAGTCGGATACTTTATCGCACAATATGTAGGTACGCGGGTTTTAAGCGATCTATAGATATACTAGCGGTTCTACCGGGCAACTGTATTACATAAACCTTTGACCTTCTTTGTAAAACGCGGTATGGGCCGTCGTAAGGAAGCTTCAAGGGTTTGCGTACTGTATCGTCCCGGACGAAAACAAACTCACTTTTGACAGATCAGGATGCACAAAACTAGTTCGCGTGTTGCTATGCGGTTCTGGTATAGGTCTCATGGCCTGTATACTTCGCCGTATATTATCTACTATGCTATGAGGTTCTAGGTAACTTACCTGTGTAGTGTCGTAGAAATCGCCGGGAAGGCGCAATGTGCGACCGAATATTAATTCTGCTGCTGATATACCTTTATCGCTACGACATGCCGCGCGCAGGCCTAGCAGAACTGAGGGCAATTCCTCAACCCATGAATTATCAGATAAACGTGCCATCAGAGCGGCCTTGAGAGTTCTATGCCACCGTTCCACAGCTCCGTTTGCCTGCGGGTGGTACACCGTACTGCGAATTCTGTTAACGCCTTAAGAGTTTCATAAGTTGCTGGAAAAGATGGCTTTCAAATTGGCGGCCTTGGTCGCTAGTGAGTTTTATGGGACATCCGTAACGACATATCCAATTGGTATATACAATTTTAGCTACGGTCTCAGCGTTAATGTTCGTCATTGGGAATGCTTCGGGCCAACGAGTGCAGCGATCTATAATGGTAAGGCAATATCTATAATTATCTGGAGAAATAGGTAATGGTCCGACTATATCCACATGAATGTGCTCGAAGCGGTCTACCTTAGAAAATTTGCCAGAATGTGTGTTTGTCTATTTTGGATTTTTGGCAATTCAAACACGTCTTTGACCATTCATTAATATTTGAGTCAATATTAGGCCAAAAGAATCGTTTAGTAACTAATTTTCGGGTAGTGCGAATACCGGGATAGCTAATATTGTGAACGCTCTCGAATGCTAAACGCCTAAATTGTTCTGGAATATAAGCTCGTACGTTATTTGTGGATAAGTCACAATATATCGGTTTATTACATGTAGGTAAATAATATTTCTTTAAACTAGGGCATGCATTGTTATTCGAATTAGCGAGCGTGTGACGCACGAAGTCATCGCTTTCTTGCAAGTCTGCAATTTTACTGTAGTCGAGCACCGTGGGACAGTCAACTGTCTCGACACGTGATAATGTATCTGCCACGATGTTATTGCTACCGGTTATATGTTGAATATCTGTTGTAAATTCGCTAATGTATAACAAATGTCGAATACTACGCGGAGTTTATCCAGAGTCTTTGCCTTATTTCTGAAATGCAAAAGTTAGCGGTTTGTGGTCTGTGTACACAGTTATTTGGCGTCCTTCAAACAACTTGCGAAAGTGTTTTATTGCCATATAAATGGCCAATAATTCACGATCGTATGCTGAGTATTTCTGTTGCGCGTTTGTAAGCTTTTTAGAAAAGTAACCTAGGGGCTGCCACAAACCGTTAACTTGTTGCTTTAATACACCACCTAAACATTAATCCGAAGCGTCAGTCATCAACGCGAGCGTCGTATCAGTCCGTGGATAAAACAATGTAGCGGCCGTTTTTAGGCCAGACTTACATTGCTCAAACACTTCGTTTGCTTCCGTTGACCAATCAATTATAGTTTTGTCGTTCTTTTTCGAGCTACCGAGATATTTATTGAGTACTGACTGATATGACGCTGCGTTGGACAAATTAGCACGATAGAAATTCACCATACCTGTGAAGCGCCGCAGCCCCTCGACGGTATCGAGTTTTGGGTACTCGGCAATGGCCTTGACCTTTTCTTCAGTAGGGCTAATACCTTCTGAGGAGACTTTGAAACCTAGATATTCGAGGCTAGATTGTCCGAAAGCACATTTGGGTAAATTGATGGTCAAACCATATTTATCTAATCTTTCGAAAACTATGCGTAGGTGTTTAAGGTGCGTAATCTTGTCGGGCGACGCGATGATTGCGTCATCTATGTAATTAAAAACAAAGTCTAGGCCTTGAAATACTGTGTCCATGAAGCGTTGGAAGGTCTGAGCCGCATTACGTAAGCCGAATTGCATGCGTAAAAATTCATAAAGACCAAATGGTGTTATGATTGCAGTCTTTTCAATATCGTTCGGTGCGGTTTCAATAAAATGGTACGCCCTGTTTATGTCAATTTTAGAGAAAATATTTTCACCAGTTAAAATGTAACTAAAGTCTTGTATGCGAGGAAGGTCACACCTGTCAGACTATTGTTGTTCTGTTAGCTTCAGTCAGCTTTGTTGTTTTATTTTATTTATTTTCTCTTTTTTGTATCTATTTTTTATAATTTAATTTAATTATACTCCATTTCACTTCGGGAGGTGCGGGTGGTGTAATGGTGTTTGTTATTTAGGATCATATTCGTCTGATTTTCATTAATTTGTACGGAGATGAAATTATGTCACCAGCGCCTTCGTGTGTGAAATGGAATACAACATGTTCTCTGCCTTCTCTGGGCTTACCTTTAATTTCCTATGTGTCAAGAGTCACAATTTTAGAAGTGTAAACAATAAGCCTTGTCGGTATATAAATGTGTTCCTCTTTGTGCAAATGTTAAACGACCGGCCGGGGTCAAAAAAAAGAAACAATATATTATTATATTTATTTATTTATTAGTAATTAAGATAAAATGGTACCAACAGAATATCAGCGCCATCTAGTTGAACTAGATGGCACTACGCTGAGTTGGAGGCCAATTCTGTTACTAAACCTGTTATGTGTGCTAAAAAATGTCATTATTTCGTATGTTCGTAACAGAATAAATATGTTTTCTTTCTTTCTTTCTTTCTGAATTGGGTATCTGTCAAGCCTGGTCACCGCGTTGAGCCGGCGGTAATCGCCTACTGGCCGGATATCACCATTCTTCTTTTCGACAACGTGTAAGGGGCTTGCCCAAGCGCTTTTCGAAGGTCGGCAAATACCCAATTCTTGCATTTTGAGGAATTCTTCCTTAACCCGTTTATATCTGGCGGGTGGCAGAGGCCTAGCTCGAGCAAAAACAGGTGGCCCTGTCGTTTCAATACAGTGTTGAACTGCTGAATTAGGAGGACTGCTTATAAATGACATTGGCTTAGTAATTTTGGGAAATTTTTACAATAGACTACGATAAGGATGATCTAGGTTTACTGAAAATATAGACGGTTCACTTAAATTTACAATGGAAGTAACTACATTTAAATCAGTTACCTGATCGATGACTTTTCGTGCGCTGACGTCAACTAAAAGCTTATGGTGGCTTAAAAAGTCGACGCCGAGTATGGGTTGTCGAATGTCGGCAATCACGAAATCCCATCGATGCGGTCTACGTAAACTAAGGTTTAAAACTTAAGACTTTACCCCAAAAGTTCGTATTTCGGTCCCGTTGGCTGCGTGCAATACACTCTTGACTTCTAGCACAGAAACAGTCTAACGGGTAGGACAGACACGTTTGCACCTGTGTCTATCAGAAAATATAGTCCGGTACTTTTCCTTTGACGAGCTCGCGCATGTGTCTTAGGAGTTGCGATGGCTTTTGGTCGCCGAGCTCCATCTCGCTAATTAGCTTCTGAATATGTCTATTTTCAGACTCCTCGTAGATTTGCAACAGACGTGCCTTGACTGCGTCAAAGCGTTTCACAGGAGGTGGGTCGGAAAGTATATCGGTCACTTGTTGTATAGCGACCTTGCTTGGCTTTGAAACGACTATATCGTACCTGGAATCGTCCGACAGCTTCTGTGGTGACAGCATCGCCTCCGTTCTGATAAACCATACCCTGGGCTGGTCCGTCCAAAATTCGGGTATTTTGGAGGTCAGGGTTATGTCAGCGATTTCGGAAGCCGGCGTGGTCTCTGCAACGGTCATCTTGCGTCGCGGAAAGTTTCACAATTCTGTCCAAAATTTTTGAAGGTTGCACAATTCACAGTTCGGGGTCACCACTTTAGGTTTGGGGTTCAAGGTCTTTGGATGCAGAGATAAATCAAAGATGGTATGGTGCACACACGAGATTTGTTGTAACTTCATAGGAGTCTCGACAAGCAGAGCCTTTACAATTAACGTTGCATACATTCTTATACATTAGGTTGCACTAGTGTGCGTGACGTGTCCTACGCTCACCCTCACAACTTATTTGTATTATACTTTAAATAAATACACGGGAAAAGTAATAGTACTCATCACATGAGCGTTATTTTGTCATGGGTGGGAATCAAACCCCTCTTATTTTTAGACCATCAGGTCAATCTCTATTTCATCAAATCGCTTCGACGCTTGATTATGCGGACGTGTTTTTGTCTCTTGGTCTAAAGTAATTAAATAATTACGATTAATATTTCGCGACGTCGACTCAGCAGTCTGACCTTAAGTGTGTCGCGTGTTTGTGTAAATTAAAACGATCAGCAAATATGAACTGCAGCTAATTACATATTAAACAATACTGTAATGTCGAACCCAGGCTTTAGCCCATTTGGCCGGAGCCAAAAGACAAGTCGAAGTCCTCCGTCTACGCCGACTCCGCTCTCCTTTCCAGTAGCTGAAAATCTGCCCAAACCGCCCAAAAAAACGATCCAGAATGATCTGCCCGAGGAAGTCGTGCCTACGCCGAAGATTGAAAGGTGGTTGGATACCGTCGAAACCTACCTTAATGAGTTGTGCACCGTCGTGGCCGAAGGAAAAATGAACTCAAACCAAAAAGAGCTCGTATCAGGTTTGTGCCGTAAAGTTATGGGTGCGACAGCCCATATTGCCGTTGTATACCAGTCTTTAAAACAAAAGACCATCCTTGCCCACTGCAACATACAACACTTAAATACGCAGGTGGACCTCAGTGGTTCACTCAAAGAAATTAAGGCGACAGTCGAAGACAAATTACAACCAGTTGGCAGTACCTCTTTCGCAGACATGGTGAAGAAAGGAGCTGATAAGTTTGTTCGTCCTAATAACCTGAGCAGTATTGCTATCTATCCCAGCGACAAATCAAAATCTAGTGACGATACTAAAACCCTCGTACAGAAGATTATTTCACCGGAGGAACTTAAGCTTCACGTACGTGGGCTGAGGAAAGTCCGAAACGGAGGCGTCCTCATTAGTACGGAATCGAAGCAAGACGTTGAAAAGTTAAGGAACTCGCAAAAGCTAGTCTCATCGGGCCTTACTGTGGAGGAGCCAACGAAACGTCGTCCAAGAGTTACCATCGTGGGTGTACCCGTATCCCTCACCGAAAAGGAAGTCCTTGATTGCGTTTATGAGCAAAACCTTGCCGACAAATTCCCGAAGTCTACTCGTGATTCTTTTCTAGCCGCAGTTAAGTTGAGTCATAAATCAGGTAAGAAGAACCTGCCTACCTGTAACTATGTACTGGAAGTAGCACCCTCTATTAGAAAGGCACTGATAAACCAAGGTCGGGTTTTCATTAATTGGACGTCATGCCCGGTCAGAGACTTTACGATTGTCACGAGATGCTTCAATTGCCAGCAGTTCGGTCACGCCGCTAAATATTGCCGAGAAACCAGCCCCACTTGCAATCATTGCGGTGAACTTGGCCATACCTTCAAAGACTGTAACAGCAAGTCAGCCGCTCCTAATTGTGCAACCTACAAGCGTTTTAAACGGAAATCCGACCATCAAACAGGTGACCCTAACTGTCCAGCTCGTAAGTATGCTGAGGATAAATATATACACTCTATAGACTATGAGGGCGCCTAAGAGCGTCACCTCCTATTGTTCTTAGTTAGCGCTCTAACTTAATTTTATCTTATTATATTTTACTTGTATACAATTAATTGCATACAATGACTAATCAATTGATAGGTGACCTAGACAATTTTTCTGGGTCGGAAATAAAAATATGTGATGTCAATTCGTGTAAATATTCTATACCGCGTAGTGAAAAGGTGCTGACTTTGTTGACGCAAAATATTCGCAGCATAAGTCGTAATATAAATGGATTTGAAGTGTTATTGCATAATCTCAATGTTAGCTGTGACATTATAGTGTTAACAGAATGTTGGCTGTCAAACCAAACAACTGCTCTACCACTTCTTGATGGATATTGTGTACATAAAACAGAAAATAATTTAAATCAAAATGATGGTCTAGTAATTTATTCTAAAAATAATTTAAATATATCAGTAGAGGAACCTTTATTTCTGGGCAGTAATTGCTTGATAATTAAAATCAATTCAAATACAGTAGTATTAGCAATTTATAGGCCGCCTTCGCAAAATATTGAATTGTTTTTGGAATCACTGGACACACACTTAAAAAGACTGTCAAATTTTCAGAATATTATACTGACAGGTGATATAAACATTAATATCGCGTCTCAAAGAACCGACATTCATACACACAACTACTTAAACATTTGCGCATTTCATGGGTTGTTACCAACCCATTATCACCCAACTCACCAAAGTGGCTCATGCTTAGACCATTTTGTTATAAAATCAATTAAGCCCTCCATAACATTAATAACAAATTCATCACTAACAGATCACAATGCTATTCTATTGACTCTAAAATTGTCTTTGCCCAGGAACAACTGCACACGCAGATATGCAAAAGTGAACATGAAAACCCTCGCAAGTAGTATATGTAGCATAGATTATAAACCAGTTTTTAATTCCAACGATGCGAATTGCTCTTTACAGTATTTTATAAGATCAGTACAAGATGCAATAACAAAAAATACGACATTTATACATACGTCTCGAAAATATACCAACATAAAACCTTGGATTACTCCCGGTTTGGTTCGTTGCATAAGACATCGAGATAAACTCCATCAAAAACTAAAATTGGCACCAGACAATGAAATACTCTCCGTATCATATAAAAGATACAGAAATTTTTGCAACAATCTTTTAAAAACCGTTAAAATTCAATATGACAAAAGTCAATTGCAAAAGGCAGGGCAAAATAGTAAGCTCATCTGGAAATCTATAAAAAATAATACATTTATTAGTAAACAATCAGAAGCACCACTAGAACTTCTGTCAACAGACATAAGTCCAATATCGGCAATTGATATGATAAACGATTATTTCATTAACGTCGGTAGATCATTAACGGAAAATATTCCTAAATCAAGTAGCTTTCTTTCTCAAACTAGCCAATCGCCATCGCTAAATTCTTTCGTGATGCTGGATACGGACGTTGATGAAGTAATAAGTATCATAAGTGGTTTGAAAGAAGTGTGTGCAGTAGGGTGGGATAATATACCTAACAATATTATTAAAAAATTCAGATATACATTTGCGCCGGTATTAACACATATTTTTAACTTATGCTTACAAGAAGGAGTTTTCCCCCGCTTGTTTAAAAAAGCAGTAGTTACTCCTATTTTTAAATCTGGTGACAAAAAAAGCATTACTAACTACAGGCCAATTTCAGTCTTATCTGGCCTTTCAAAGATCTTAGAGAAAATAATAAACATTAGATTGATAAATTACCTTGAAAATAATAAGCTGCTTTCAGATAACCAATTTTGGTTCAGGCCTAAAAAATCTACTAACCAAGCCGTACACCAGCTTACGGCGCATATTACCAATAATCTAGATAAGAGCATGCACTCCATGGGAATATTTTTAGACCTGGCCAAGGCGTTTGATACAATATCCTGCTCCATACTGCTGCGCAAGCTCGAGACGTTCGGAATAAGGGGAGCACAACTTGCACTGTTTTCCGACTATCTGACCGATCGCTACCAAAGTGTGAAAATTGATAAATATGTTAGTGCAGAACGTAAAAATAGTGGTTTTGGTTTACCACAAGGTAGTATTTTGGGACCAACTTTGTTCCTTATATATATTAACGATCTCTATAGTTTAAATGTTCAAAATGGTATATTGATATCATATGCCGACGACACAGCGCTTTTATTCTCAGCCAATACATATTCTGAGCTTTATGACCACGCCCAAAATGGTTTTAATATTGTATCAAACTGGCTACACCAAAATCTGCTAACCTTAAATGTAGACAAAACGAAATACATATTATTTAGAATGAGAAATACTAATCCATCACCTATTAACCTACATATTTTTGCACACAACTGTAAAATGCACGCTGACCTAACATGTACTTGTCCCGCATTAATTGAAACTGACAATATCAAATATCTAGGCATAACACTCGACACAAATCTAAATTTCCGTAAACACATTGATATTGTATGCGCAAGAACGCGGAAATTAATTTATATTTTCAAAAATCTTCGTAACATAGCCGATTACAAATTAATAAAACAGGTTTATTTAGCTTTGTGTCAATCCATACTAACATATTGTATTACATCGTGGGGTGGCGCGGCTAAATCAGTTCTATTACCGCTAGAACGAGCACAAAGAGCAATTCTTAAAGTGGCTACATTTCGTCGCTTTAAATTCCCTACACACCAACTCTATTTATCATGCAACGTGCTAACAGTGCGCCAACTATTTATACTTAGTATTATACAAAAACAGCACACCGAACTCCCATATTCTCCAATTCCTGTTGAAAGAAGAAGAAAGGACCTTGTTTGTGTAACACCTCATACAAATCATGTCTTTGTTAAAAGATTCTACTTATTTCTAGGACCGTTCTTGTATAATAAGTTCAATAAATTTCTGAATATATATAGTCTTAGCTATAAAATATGCAGAACAACAGTAACAGAATATTTACAAAAACTCAATTACGACGACACAGAAAAATTACTAGAAGTTTTAAAATGATCTTTAACAATTTTGTCTAAATATTATTATTATATTTCTTATTACGTGACTTGTGGAATATTAACTGAAATTAGTAACGTACCAAAATGTTTGGGAATTTTTATTTTATTTCGTTTTTATATTATTAATTTATAATAAATAGTCTGCCTAAATTAAACTAAATCTTGATAAACTTAATTACTTACACACTATGTTATAATATTAGCATATAAACATGTACATAATATTGTCGTTTGTCTCTCTAAGTTTTAATCAAGCGTCAGCTCGAAACACAGGTCTAACCTAGTTCGAGTAGGTAGTCGATAATAACTTGACTTATAACGCAATCATAGTTTTTGCTAATATTGCAAATATATGTATATTATGATTATGATGCTTTATGTACACTATTGTTTTTATTAGTCATGTACTTATTATATAATGTAAAACTAAATATAAGACATTAGGCTAGTTATAGCAATGGATTTAATTTAAGATGAATTGTAGTGTACGTACCTTTTGTATTTTTGTGAATTAATAAATTATTATTATTTGTGAATAAATAAATTATTATTAAATTATTATTAATTATTAAATTATAATACAAATGGAGTTTTATATCAGGAAACTATTAGTATAGGTACACGCGCTTAACACTTATCGCTTTGGAGATCAGTCCTAAAGTTCGTATTACCTTTCACCTGTGATTTCCCCAGACGCTCCTCATAGGTTGTTACCTGCTACAAATAAAAGCGATTCCAACTACATAAATACTTAGGTGCCTCTTACATTATTCGATTTTTTTTTATTTATCGAATTCGGGTTTACTAAGCCGATGTTATCGAAAATAAACGGATCATCGTGTTCGAGTAAACGAATGAATAGTAATCCTGTACAGAAAACATGAGTGTATAGAATTGCCTTTTTATATTATAATAATTATAACAAAATATATCACATATTCGAGCGTGGGGACAAGGAAAACTTCAAACAGAATATTGCTAGTGTGGCGGTTGATGAATTGAGGGCCCTTCCTATGGGCTGCCCGAGAAATTATGCGAATGGGTCACCAGCTTTCTTACAGACAGAAGCATAAAGGTCGTAGTTGACGGTGAATGCTCTGACGCCTTGTCTGTAAATGCTGGTGTTCCTCAAGGCTGCGTGCTATCGCCTACTCTGTTCCTCCTGCATATCAATGATATGTTGCTAGATAGCGGCATTCATTGTTATGCAGATGACAGCACAGGTGATGCTTTATATACCGGCCACGCCAACATTTCTCGGGAAAAAGTCATCAAGAGCCGACATAAACTTGTGTCTGAAATTGAGACCTCCTTGGAGATGGTCTCAGATTGGGGAAGACTTAATTTGGTCCAATTTAACCCCACAAAGACACAAGTCTGCGTTTTCACCGCAAAAAAACTGCCGATGGTCGTATGTCCTCGTTTTGAGAGCACCCCCTTGACTGCCTCCTCCAGTATTGGAATACTTGGTGTCGACATATCGAGCGAAGTCCAGTTCCGTGGTCACTTAGAGGGTAAGGCTAAGTTAGCCTCGAAGAAGCTTGGCGTGCTAAATAGATCGAGACGGTATTTCACTCCGGCCCACCGCTTGCTCCTTTATAAGGCGCAGGTCCGGCCGCATATGGAATACTGTTCTCATCTTTGGGCAGGGGCACCCCAGTACCAGCTTCTCCCTCTAGACCGCATCCAACGGAGAGCCGCTCGAATTGTCGACTGCCAAGATATTTGCAATCGGTTAGACCCCTTGGCGCTGCGTAGAGATGGAGCCTCGCTATGCATCTTTTATCGCTTCTACTATGGGGAGTGCTCCGAGGAATTGTTCGGATTAATCCCTGCCGCCTCTTTCCGCCATCGTTCTACGCGACAGCATTTCCATCCCCATCATTTAGATGGTTGGCAATCCACAACGGTGCGTTTCTCTAGAAACTTTCTGCCTCGCACCTCTAAACTGTGGAATGATCTGTCACCTGCGGTTTTTCCGAACCAATACGACCTTCAAACCTTCAAAAAAAGAGCGTATTCCTTTTTAAAAGGCCGGCAACGCACTTGTGACTTCTCTGATGTTGAGGGTGTCCATGGGCGGCGGTAATCGCTTAACATCAGGCGATCCGTCTGCTCGTTTGCCCCCTATTCCATAAAAAAAAAAAAAAGAGGATATTTCTGAGAGTGCTATACGCTATGTACGTATGTATAAATAGGTAAGTGGCAACATAGCGTTATAGTCCAAAGTTATCGTTTATCGTAGAAAATCATACAGTATGGCAGTACAAAATTATTGTCGACGTAGCATGTTCCGAATTCAATTATATACCTCCATATTCGGGATAGTTGGGATATGAGATGTATGGCAGTAACTTATGCCTCATTTTTCTTTTCGTTTTTATTTTTAAGTGAAGAATATATTTAATATGAACAACTGTCATTGCAAGACCGGCAGATCGGTAAAAACTAGCGAAATACAATTTTATTTACTCGCGACATTTTTAGACGGCCTTCGTTTATTTTCTCATTATTTTCTGTGACTTATACCTTTTCTGTAAATTTTCATTCACTACACAAAAATAAACTGGGAATCAAGTAATAAAAGAAGGAATTGAAAGTTGTTTATCCGCTTGCTTGCTCCGCGCCGCAACCCACGCCGGCCCCTCTGCCCGGCCACTTGAAAGCGATAAGGATCAAATGCCCGCGCGTTTTTATCGCCTCGGCGCGCGGGTTGGGTTCCACACAATCGGTCCTTGTGACTCAATTTGTTTTGAAAGGTTGTCAAGTGTTATATTATTTATGTTTGTTATGAAACTAACTATACAATGTTATCTTTGTTTATTTAGATTACGACTCTGGTGTCGAGTGATGCTCGTTTGAAATTGATATAGCGCGTTTTAGAGCTCGCTTTGTATTTATAAGTTCATACCTCAAAACTAAAGGCGGTGACATATCGTTTTTAATATTTAATTACATTACTTATATATTAGATAATAAGATAAAAATAAAAAGTACACTTGTTTATACATATTTATGAATTACAGGCCTCTGATTCCAAACCATTATCTGGCGCCGCGCGGCGTAATTTATGTTAAATTTGATAAGGCCATATAATGCACAAATAACAGTTTTAAACATACAAATAAATAAACACTAAATAAGTAGTCTCATATTCTTTTAAAACAAAAAGAAATCATACGGATAGCATTCACCACTTCTGAGTAATATGAACATTTCTGAAACAGTTCCCATGCTCTCAGTAAAATCACTGTTGCGCGCCAAAATCTACTTAAGGTCTCGAAAAATGTCAAATCTTATATTTCATGCTGGAATTATTATATATACGTGTTAGTTATTTACATACCTTGATAAACACAATAGATCTTAAAGAATAAAACTAAATTTAACAGAAAAAACAGCACAAATACACTCACACATTCCGCACATTCCGCACCGACTCAACACTCAATGACAACATTGACAACGAACGTTTTTTTTTTTAATTTCCCTATGGAGTCGAAACTCGACTGGGATTAGTATGACGGGAAATTTAACGTAGAAAAGAGAAACATAATACAAACTAAGCCCTAGAGCGACAGAGACGAGTATATTTCACTCTTTCGACCGCGGGAGCCATGTCATATACAGTATGACACGGGCAAAGTAGACTGAGATGCGATGTTATATGCCATATAACACGGGCAATTTAGTGTTTGAATTTTGTTATATGCCATATAACACGGGCAAGCAAGCGGATATAGGAATATAATTAAGAAATGATTCGTAGTTCCCTTTGTTTGAGTACTTGTCCGACGGAATACTAGGAAACGGTACGCGGTGTTCCCTAGTATTTCGATTGGACTCAGTGAACAAGCTCTCGTATACTGACTACAATTTGGAATAGCTGGAATATTGCCGGTTGGCGTAGCGGGAGTGTAAGCGACTGCTACGTCGAAGGTCGCGGGTTCGATTCCCGCTCAAGTCAAACATTTGTGTGCATGAACATGGGTGTTTGTCTTGGTCTGGGTGTTTTTATGTATAATATGTAAGTATTTACAAAAAAAGTATATAAATATGTATGTTTATCCATTATCTAAGTATATGTAGTGCCCATCGTACAAGCTCTGCTTAGTTTGGGACTAGATGGTGTCGTGTGAATGTGGTAGAATATTATTATTATTATTCATTGCAAGACTTACAATTCTGAGAACTTTAATCAAAATCTAATCAGTAATTTAATGTCATATATTTTTTGATTTTAGCTTTTGGGCTCCCTTTTATTTTTAGTCAAGAATATACGTATGTGTCCTCTCGTGTACTCTTTGTCCGTGTGGTGACGGATAAAGAATACGAATTGTCACCACCCCATATCATCCCATGGGTGTCGTAATAGCCGACAGAGGGAGAATATTATACAGAGAACAGCACTGTAAGAGAAGGGAAACTTGATACAAACCCAATACCAATCCGTTTGGCCAGCGTGGTATAGTAGGCCAATTCCTCCTTTCAAAGGAGAGGCCTAGTCCGGCAGTAGACTATTAAAGGCTGATGATGAGATACGTATGTGTATTTTCTAAGATTTCTTATTGATCTTTTCTATGTATGTACTGTCTTCACAAACAGCGATGCCCACGGCTAGACACCATACAAAAACAATAGCTGCGCTCCACACATGCCGCTTTCCACACATAACACTCAGTGATGTGTGTGTTACAATATAATAACAGTACCTACAGTCTTACAAAATTCGTTGCATATTATTTAAGTACCGTAGTAATAAAACCGTTCACTACTATGATGTTAAGCAACAATCAAGATTGGCTTAATCGCAATTTAAAAAAAGCACACGGTTGGCGTAGTGGTTTAAGTTATCGCCTTACCGATTAACACTGTGATTTTTAATCTTCAATGAAAACCCAGACTCGAAAGAACAATTTGTGAATTATACAAAGTGTTGCCTCGTGTGGGGATCGCAGCCAGAACACTCGGCGGAGTGTCAAGCGGTGAGGCGGCCGCTTAAACCACTACGCCAAAGGTGCAGTAACAATACTCTGTTCACAAATCTTTGTTCTGAATTCAGATGTACCTACTTTGTAATTGTTGAAGTCTATAAAACACAACAAAATATCAATTGGTTTAAAGATTTAAGTCAATTTTAAATTCGCTCTCACTACAGTCGTCACTAAAAGCTATGTCTACAAACAGTTGGGCCACGTTGGGCTAAGATAATGATCTCCGCAATGGAGGGAGGGCTGCGGATTACTTTTCTCAATCAGCGCGCCGGCGCCGTAATAAATATTTGATGAACTATACGTAACAACATTAATTTTTAACTAATTGCGTGCTTTTGTTGTCATGACTGCTTAAAATGCTTTTAATTTGAATAAAACGATTTGGCTTGAAAGTAAAACAGTTCTTCGCTACCATTAATTAGTAATTAAAGATACAGGAATATTTTCTGCTTTGCAAGTTTTTGTTCGAATGGTCAACAATTGTACTAGAGCGAAACTGAACTAAGTGATCAGGGATCTAGCTCTTAAGCGACTGAAAGAATTTGAAGTGACAGTGGGCCGGTTTTGTCAGTTGGAGAGGCAATGGCCATTTACAGACGTCTCCTTAAGTGGACAGCAAACCGACAAATGTAATAATTATAAGTGTCACAGACAGCCTACATTGCGCTGGGAATTACAATATCGCTTGAATTAAACTTGCTAGCAAACAAAGGCATAACACAAATTATTACGTTTAATAATATACGAAAAGCTAAATACCAATTGAATTCCGTATGCATTCTACTGCAGTACTGAGCGCGTAAAGGCGTGTAGGTATATTAGGCGGTATGTACTGCATTATATTAGATAATATTACGTTGATGGTGGTTTTAGTGAATATGTATTCTTTATAGATATATAGGATGCTTAGTACTCAGCTACAAACTCTCGAACGGGAGCTGCCAAAATAATATAATACATAACAAAGCCCCGTATTCTTTCAAGAGGAACTAATGATTTCCGAAATTCTAGACAGCAAGGGCTACTTTTACGACTTTACTTAAATTTTATATTTGTGAACGATCTTTCTAGATCGTTCACAAATATAAAATTTAAGCAATGTAATCATTTATGACAAAATATATTTGAATTGCAACGTTATCTATAAATAGAACACATCGTTTAAATTAAAATTATTGATGAATAAATTGTTGTTCATGACATTCGGTTAAAATTCAAGCTTGAGCCAAAATCTTGTCATATCTCTTTCACCACTTTACAAACGGTACAACACTTAAAGGTTTCTTAACTAAATTCCAAATAGGCCTGAAAGGCCTCTGTATTTTCACTCACGTTACCCGCTAATTATCTTCTCAATTTCTCGATTAACGAACTGCGGTACTCTTCGCAAAGGCGGAGTAAATAACATACGTCTAACTTCATTACCGCACGCAGAAGACGCTCGCAAATCGACGTGTCACATTACTACATATTACGTGCTACTGCGGCCTCTAAGTTATTAGGGTTAGCTCATCAAGTTGTTGAATAGAGTTCTTCGTATTTGTACTGAGTATTTTAGTGTCGAGCTGCATTGCGGCTGCTTCCAAAGTATCATATCATGAACGAAATTAGGTTTACCGCGTACTTCAAACTAGTTTTTTGTGGTATTCGACGAACGAGTCATCGACATGCAATCCGTACTCGTGAAGTCAACGATTTATTACTTTAAGATAAGTATATTAAAAATTACTTGACCTAAGGCCTTAAACGTTGCAGCACAGTTTTTCTTTAAATAATATAACGCTGATATAACTTTGGTTCATGCGCTATGTAACCATGGCTAAAGATAGTAAATGATAAACTATTAAAACCATCGGCCGAAGCACTTCCGCTCTTTGCTATATTTATGTAAAAAAATGTGATTGAATTATAAGAAGTGAGGGTAAAGGTTGTACTGGGCAAGTTCAGACCATGGGTCCCACCGCTGACACAGACTCTAGACCCGCAACTCGTGGAAAGAGTGGTAGAAACCCTCTTTCCCAGGATTTAGGACAATCACTCAGATCCCCTGACGTCGCCGGAGACCATGATTTGGTCCGACATCTACGAGGTAACGGCGGCTGAGTAAGACCGAGCTGTGCGTCGACTCGCGGTCCGCAACACCGCAACGGGTCCCGACGGGGTCCCGGGCCGGATATGGGTGTGTACTTTCCATGGCCATCTTGGGGCATAGACTAAGGTGGTTGTTCACTAGCTGCCTCCGGATCAGCGTATTCCCCATTAGCTGGAAGGAAGCCAAGCTGGACCTAATAAATAAACCTTGCAGGACCGCTGACTCTCCCTCGGCGTTCCGACCCATATGCCTACTGGATGAGGCCGCAAAACTCTTTGAACGAGTTATCGCCGCCCGTATCACGGAGAATCTGACATGAGCGGGCCCCGACTTATCGGACAGCCAATTTGGTTTCCGGCGTGGGCGTTTGAAACTGGATGCGATAAAACGCGTTCGGCGCCTGTCGGAAGAGGCTGTCCGTCGCAAGGGAGAGGCGTTGGATGTCAGTCTTGACATAGTCAACGCCTTCAACTCCCTTCCATGGCAGAGCAAGGGAAAAGCACTGTTATCATAACGTGCCTCCCT
Source organism: Euclidia mi (assembly GCA_944739405.2). Lineage (NCBI taxonomy): Eukaryota > Metazoa > Arthropoda > Insecta > Lepidoptera > Erebidae > Euclidia > Euclidia mi. The sequence goes on along the minus strand of OX123186.2, from coordinate 44,016,030 downwards.
ATTTGCGTGAAATCATCAGGGGGTACCTAAGCGACAAGTCCATTATTATATATGGGTCGGGATGGCTTAGAACATCGGAGGGAGGTTACATGTGGTGTTCCCCAGGAGTCAGTGTTAGGGCCACTGCTATGGAACCTTACTTACGATGCGGTACTGAGGACCAGCCTACCCGCTGGCGTGAGTATCGTCTGCTTTGCGGACGATATTCTGGTGTTAGCCATGGGGCACGGCTTCCTAGAAGTTCTTCGGCTCGCTGAATCGGGAGTATCTTGATAAGCAGGCTGGAGCTACAGGTAGCACCTCATAAGACTGAGGCGCTGTGGTTCCACAGGAAACGACTGAGTGTGGTTCCATCAAACTCACTTATTAGAGTGGGTGGTGTGGAGGTCCGAGTAGGCCGGTATATTAAATACCTCGGGCTCACCCTGGACAGTCGCTGGATTTTCGAGGAGCATTTTGAGTGGATGATCCACCGAGTTCACTGGGCAGCGAGGGCGCTTCAAAGGCTGCTGCCGAACTAAGTAGGACCCAGGGAAGAAGTTCGCCGCCTTTATTGTGCGGTCGTGCGATCCATGGCTCTCTACGGTGCGCCTATATGGGCCACACGTCTAGCGGGCTCCTCCCATTGCAGAGCTAAGCTCAATAGCGTGCAGCGAGTAGCGGCCGTTTGGATCGTACGAGGGTACCGTACTATTTCATCAGAGGCGGCGACAGTTCTGGCACGTTTCCCACCCTTTGATATCCTGGCGAACATGGATGCGCAAACTCACGCAGTTCGTCGGGAAGTGAACGGGGACGTGCAAGATGAACTCAAAATGCGCCGCAACGCTCACCGACAGGCTCTGCAGCAATGGCGCGCGCGGCTGGAACTGCCGCAGAATACGCGCCAACGCGCTGTCGATGCCATTCTGTCCAGCCTAGATGCATGGGTTGGAAGGCAACACGGACGCGTCACCTACCGATTGACTCAAATTCTAACCGGGCACGGGCGCATCGGTTAGTATCTGAATAGAATCGGACGCAAACGGACGGCACAATGCATCACTGTGCGGTCGACCTAGACTCCCCCCAGCATACGTGCTGGGCAATCCTCCAAGGATTGCCCAGCACGGGTGTCCGAGCGTAAAGTCTTAGTCGACCAGATCGGAGGGGATTTATCCCCTTCAGCAGTAATTACTGCGATGCTGGCACGTGAAGAGGCCTGGGACGCAGTAGCCTCCTTTTACGAAGCTGTTATGCTCCAAAAAGAGGCTGCTGAGCGGGATCGAGAGAGGCCTGATCTTGCCCGAAGACAAGAACGACGTCGCCGAGATCCGCCAACGGAGCCGCGGGCAGCCAGAGCATGGGGAGCTCTAGTTGCCGTTTAGAATTAGGTCGGTCCGGGAAGCTGCCAATAGGGCCCGGTCCATGGGAATGGTTTCAGTTGAACATATTTTTTTTTCAATTTATTGTAAGCACCTACTATCAATTATCTCTATATTACCCGAAATTGACTTGAAGAGATTGTATAGCAAATAAAGGCCGCCTTTATGCCTAAAATATTTTTGTTATACACAAAGTTAAATTCACAATGTTAGGATCCGTCTTTAGACTAGGGCTAGCCGGTCAGCATCAGACATGAGGCATCCCGTTTACCTTCTGGGTGACCGTGTGTGGCATTTACATCTGAGCGCTACCGTGCTTCGGAGGGCACGTAAAGCTGTCGATCCCGGTTCTTGTCTAGGATGATGATCGTTAGGCCATGTCGGAGGCCTTCGGGCGGTCTGAAAACTCCGACACCAGAGTTGGCCACACACTCACACGAAAAACAAACAAACAAACCTTCTTAGCTATACAGATAGATTATATTTTCCATGTCCTTGTACTTACATACTCATTGAGGTGTATTTAGGTCCAAAACACGAATACTTTATCAGACGTAAGTACAAATTAAACTTTAATTAAAACCACTTACAAATAAGAAAGAAAAAAAGAAAAAGAAAAGAAATCTTTACTTTGTCACAAATGGCACACTTCAAAAATGTTATGCAGAATAAACATCAAAGAGAAAACAATAAAACAAAAAAATTGGTTGCCTGTAAAGTCGGTATACGGGCGAAAGTTTTACGTGACAACGACTTTGAGTGGTAAAATAATTTTAATGTGAATATTCATTCGTATAGTAGGAAGAAGGATGAAAGACGCGTGCCTTTCACTTTTTATGTCGGTCTCTCTCGCTCTTAGGCGGGACGCGTGCCTCTCACTCGCTCTCATTGTGAGCGCATAACGTGAGCGGAGCGTAACGCAGTTTCTTGAAGTGTCACCCGGCAAACCAATTTATAAGACGTTGTCACGTCAATAAAGTACACAAAACGACATAATAAAAAGATAAAAAAAACATAAAATTACACAAAATAAACATAAACAAGGAGAAAGTCTAAATTATTTAAAGTCTAAATTATTTAATATAGTGGATTGTTACTCCTGCCCACTGGCAATACCACGGTTCCCGGATGACCAATCGAGAGCCGTCCACCCGGTCCGCCTCCATTGACAGAGCACAGAGCGGAAGTCCAAACAAAACAAACAAACACAAAGTTACAAGTGATGTCAGAGAGCAGTGATAACAATCATGAAATGTATTTATTTATTCTTAAATTAAATTTGGAAATAGAAGTGGAAGTGTGTGTCTCATTAGTGCCAAAATTTGAACTACGCTCAGTTCACGTTGCGGTTATTAAGCCGCAACACTGGTATTCTGCGCAATCCATTTTAGTGGCGTTGGCGCATGAGTGTCTGTTTAAACCTTAATAAACTACCTAAAATATACCTCGCTGTGTTCAATATGCGAGTAGAAACGATTTATAAAACAAGAGGAGTCTAATGTGTAGTATCAAAAGAAGAATCTTTCGACAAATAATAAAGTTTAAAGCAAAGCGTCAGTTTGCTATATGTACCTACCCATACCGCCTTACTGTAATGTTATTTGCGCTTGCGGCATGTTAAAATTATGAACAAATACGTAGTAAGCAAATGGTAAGTGATTGTAAGAAATAGTATAAAAATAAATATAAGCTTATGTAAAGTGAAATTGTGCAGATAATCACAAATTAACCTGTTCTGTCGTAGGATCTGAAGACAATCCATGGTGCGATAGTATGATTTTGCCTGTAAAATACCTAAACTTCAATGCAACATTTAAACTATCCTTAAATGCTATGTATACAACAACACTGTCTGGAACTTGGGATCTGATCCAATACCTGTCGGCCATATCCAAGAAGGTGAGTAGATGTTTGAATATGTACTGGATGTAGATGTAAAAGTGTTATACAATTAATAGAAAATGGTGCTAATTAAAATATTCTATGTGTAATGTACATCATTATATAGTATAGATAGATGAAAAGTATTGATAACTGCAAGAAATTGATAAAGAGATATGAATATTAAAGTGTATATAATTATTGCATAGGGTTCCCACCAAGAACTTAGGGTCCCAAGCCAACCTCACCTGCAAGTGGTGCACCTGCCGATCAACGGACGAGGCTCTGGCAAACAAAATATCCCGATAAGCGGCAATAGGCTCGCCACCTATTACGTGGGATCAAAACACTGGCGAAAAGTGGGCGTTTAATATGCCTCTGCCTACCCCTTCGGGGAAACAGGCGTGAGTCTATGTATGTATGTATGTATGTGTATATAATTATATTAATTAATTATGTATGTTATTATATTTATTAAGTTATGCGTTGTTTTTTGTGTTTCTAGCAAATATTTCTTTAGATATGAAACAAAGCTATTTTTGTATTTTAGGCTGCGGATTGGTGGTGGAAGATCATTCCAGCAGTGTGTTGCAACATATTTGAAGTTACCTCTGAAGGCAGCAGTCCTGCGCTTGGGCATGGATAGTGGATTGCTGACTAACCTCACCATATACTTCGACTGAGTATCTCTCCAGCATAACTTGTCACACAGGTATCTAGGTGACTTGGTTTGTACAACTCCAAACAGTAAAGATAACTTTGTGTAACTTTCTTCTGGCAGTCATGTTGAGAATGTTGTGTTTATTTGACGACCGGTTGGCGCAGCGGAAGTGTAAGCAACTGCTACGCCAAAGGTCGCGGGTTCGATTCCCGCTCAAGTCAAACATTTGTGTGCATGAACATGGATGTTTGTCTTGGTCTGGGTGTTTCTATGTATAATATGCATGTATTTACAAAAAAAAAGTATATATGTATATTTATCCATTGTCTAGTACCCATAACACAAGCTCTGCTTAGCTTGGGACTAGACGGTGATGTGTGTATGTGGTAGAATATTATTATTATTAATTATTATTATTTAAGTATGGAGTGACATGGCTGCGCTTGAGTATGTTTATACAAAATCTTGCGCAAGCATTTTGTATACGTTGCGTAAGTCCAGCAGTACGTGACAGCAAACACGGCCCATGAACAGCATCACAGTAGTTCAACCTAGACAATACCAAACTATCCACGAGCTGTCTCCTGATAGGTATACTGAGAAATTTTCTGATATTATAGTGTATTCTAAGCCGGTAGAAACAGTTACTTGCAAGCTTGCCTATGTGGGTCTCAAAACACAGCTCAGGTTCCATAGTTAATCCTAGATTGCAAACACTATCCACTCTCTGAATTGCCTTGTTCAACACCAGTATTTTAGGATTAGCAGAGAGCATATGCCTGATTTGTTGTTTGCTACCTAGCACTATGAACTTTGATTTTTCGGGGGTTAGGGTTAGAGCATTTTGCTTTGACCATACAGTGACTCTTTATAGGTCTTCATTCATCTTCTGGACAGCTGATGCTATTGTGTCAGGTTTAAAAGAAAGATACACCTGCAAGTCGTTTGCATATATGTATGAGGTATTTACAGTGTATGAAGGACTGCACTACATTTGCACTGTAAATTAAATATAAAAGAGGCCCAAGAATTGATCCCTGAGGCACGGCTCTATTAACAATACGCGGCCATTTTTATCAATTCCATCAACATACGAAATTCGATTAACAACATTTGCAATGAAATTTGTATTCCATTGTCTTTCCAATTACTGTCAGAAAGTTAAACATATACAAAAACCAATTAAAATAATTCGTATCGAAAATAAATCCAATTAATGCTATAACGAATGGTGTTCGGCGTTTAGTTCAATCAATACGCATCTGTTCAACTTCTACAAAACTCTTGATATCAGTTTCAAAACTAACTATTCGTAAAATATAAAAATATTTTGGAACGACATAGATCATATTTTATTTGCAACTAAAGTAACATGCATAGAATATTGTTTGAAATGATACACCAGCGTTTAGCAAATAAATCCTGTTTGCATAAAACATTTATTTTGTAATATTTTTATGAAACATTGTCTCATATTTTTGATTGCATAAAATCAGCTAAAGCGAAATGGCATATTATCTCAAGCGCCCAAGTAAAGAAACTATGAAATAGAGAAATAATTAATATTAATTATCGTAGTCATTGAATTGCTAAGAATGTCTACGATTAGCTACGATTAGTTACGCACAAGTGCGGGTCAGTGACTGGTACTTGATTTATAATTTTGATTGCTACTAGTTAAGAATATAACTACATTAAAAGTCTTCTAATCCAAAGGAAATTTTCAAAGATTTGAATAAGTATAAACAAATAATTAAAAGGAAACTAAACCATGTGAAATATCTTTACAAATATTAACTTCGTGAAGAGATACATAAAGTCTGTATATACATAGTATAATAATAAAAGTATACAGTTTTATTTTGAACAAATATTTATTTCCTCTTTATAATATTAGCATAAAAGTATTTGTAAAATTCCATCGAGACCTAGACAAAAATGGCATTATTCACGTTTAAAAATGTACAGTAATTCGTAAGCTATTAGTTACCTACGTCAAACTGGCGTCGTACATATTTCACAGCTATGAGATCCATTCACACACGTTAGCTGGGGTAGAAATCATAACGTGTATCCTGACACGAGAGCATACAGCACATCACTCGTAACATACTCGTTGCTGTCAAGTACTTGTTTACTTGGATACCATGTATAACTTCATTTGAAAGAGTCTCTAGTTTTGAATATGGAAATAATGTGGATTTTTTATTGCAGTAGGCATGTGTTATATTCGCTTATTTTAACATTATGCGTAGATCTACAATGATATTACATAATTATATCTGATCGTCCCGTTATTAACAAGGTATCTTCAGCTGCTAGCGTGCTGCGTAAAATATTTTATCTTTTATATTTATCTGTTGCGTCACTTAACCTTTCTTAAAGTCGGCAAAAGCAGTAATACCCTAAAATATGGCAAGTCAAAATAAAAATTTACTTATATCGCTACATCATATTTCAATTAAATGCATGAACGGAGGACAACGACTGATAATTTCAATCAGCCTATCGCAGTCCACTGCTGGACATAGGCCTCTCACAACACGCGCCACAGTACACGGTCCTCAGCCTTCCGCATCCAGTCTGTCCCAGCCACCTTTTTCAGGTCGTCGGTCCACCTAGCCGGGGGCCGCCCTACCTTACGCTTGCCGAGACGTGGTCTCCACTCTAGGATACGCTTGCTCCATCGGCCATCAGTCCTTCTACAGATATGGCCAGCCCACTGCCACTTGAGTCTACTGATTCTGTGAGCTATGTCGGTAACTTTGGTTCTTTGTCGGATAACTTCGTTTCGGATTTTATCCTTCAAAGAGACGCCAAGCATAGCCCGTTCCATAGCTCGCTGAGTGACTTTTAGTTTGTGGACTAGTCCCACTGTGAGTATTCGCGACTGATAAAGTGTCTACTTTCATTAGACCACTTGAGACATTTTTGTAAGTTTCAAGCATATATTTTCCCAATATAACTTTATCAATTACATAATTTTATCTCTATAATCAAAATAAATATAAAACTTTTTACAAAATATCTACGTACTATCATTACTTTGATATTAACGTCATAATCGTTAGGCCACCATTTGCAAGTTTTAATATCTAGCAACATCAGGCTGAAAAATAATACCCATTATTCTATCTAAATATTACAACGAAAACATACCATTAAACAGCATGTTCAAAACAGATAATGTTTTGTTATTTTCACACAAAGGCGAAATATTATGCGATTTCGCCCTCATTTACCACAAGTTTATCTAAGGTTTATCTAAATAAGAACGCCTTTGAAGTCTTTAAGCTCAAAGTCAGTAAACAGTTGTCTTACGTGCGTGTCAGTACGCCCACTGTCCATATAATTCAGGGCTAATTAAGTGTTAAAAGGCTGTTACAAGGACTAATAAGTACCTGGAAGGTGGTAATTACTGCCCCTCCGTCAGTGTTTCATTAAAATTTCACCTTTACTTAGTGTAATGAGTCGTTAGCGGAAGTCTTTGATGCATACTAATTGTATTCGCTTGCCAGTAATTGTAATTAAAGATGGACGGATGCAGCTGACTTGTTAGAATGTAAACGCGGTCGCTGCAAGTCACGCGAACAAGGGAATGTTAAGCAGTGTTGTGTTACGTCCACTGGCTTGTTGCTATTTTAAATGAAATTGTTTTAATGTATTGATATTTTTAAAGCTCCTGAAAATGTTCACTTCGGACAAAGTTTTCCTTGATCTTAGTTTGGTTTTTAGCGAATAAAATATCCATAAAACAGCATTTTAATTATTATGAGTAGAAACTCATTAAAATTCATATAAATGTAGGCATATGTTTAAATTTCCACGATTTTATATTAGTAGTAAGACACTGACAGTACGGCTCCTCATAACTTCAAAATTCTTTCAAAATGAAGGCCTAAATCCAAAGTAATATATCGTAATTATGTATCGTATTCATCAGCAAACCTATCGAATAGCTCAACGCTTTATACCTATAAGCAGAATTAAGACTCTAAGCACATATCTTAATGGTATATTCTATTTGTTCTCATTAGTATCTAATAGGTATACTTCTCAACTTTACTTTGAATTGTTAATTATCGCTTGTCCCGTGCCTCGGAGAGCACGTTAAGCCGTCGGTCCCGGTTGTCATGAAGATCTTTGACAGTCGTTACACTAGTCTAAACCATGGAATATCGCTATCCCTTCGGGTTGCGGAGGTCAGACAGGCAGTCGCTCTGTGGAAAAGCTAATATTCAGCCAAATCCGGTAAGTTTAGTAAGCGGACCCCAGATTGAAACTGGGACAACGCTAAGAGAAAGAAGAGGTATATATCTCAACTCTGATAACATTGCATTGCAATTAAGCTCCCCGCTAAAGAGTTCTAATCACAACAATGCCCTTTAGAGTAGTTTGAGTGTCAATTACCTCATCTCAAACTAATATGTTACATTAATAATCACACAATATACTTATTGCCTCGGAGGTCTCTGATGTTTGAAATAATGTTTGCGTCGGTTAATGGGGTAGGTAATGGGTTCAATTCCCGGTAAATAATGTGCTAATGATTAATAATAGTTGTTATTGAGCATTAGCACATAAAGAACATATTATGAAGCTTTTTTTAATGAATACGCTACGTAGCCATTACTGTATTTTTATATTACTAAGAACGTCCATAGTATTGAAACTAACAAGTACTAAGTTACAGTGAGGTAAACTTGAATACAATTATAATTGGAATTATATTAGAGAAGGTATAGAAGAACCAGGTACTATATTCAGCTGAAAAAAAATGCTGTTGGATCCGCGTACAGCTTTTTCGGTGTACAAATCTAACTAGATAAGTATATAACGATCCCAGCTAATATCAACAAAACAAAATCTCCATTTGACATGTCCATTGTCCATGTCAAAAATATTTTGCCGTTATCCATAAACGTCAAAAGCTCAGGCAAATCGATAACCGAACAAAACAAATGCAAAAAGGGTTACACAAAAACAGGGTATACGTCCAAGGCGATATTTTCAACTGATAAATCCCCAAGGGTGACTTGTTCATCTTCCGCTCCACTAGCAACACAGTAAACAACTCAAAACGGATTATTTTAAGACCGCGAGTATCCACCATAAAACTAAAATCCATCAACGATATTTAAATATTCATTTCAACCTTTTTCCACGGTTGTCACGGGTTTAACCCAAAAAGTCACTTGAAATTTAATAACGCCTTTTATACAGAAATTCCTACCTACTCTTGACTTCTTCGGTTTCAAGGATCTGTCTAACCACCAATGAGATTAAAGTGACGAGTAAATCAATAATCTTCTCTCAGTTATACCTTTCACAGCTACTTAAACCAGAGCCGTTGACGATGAGCGTCATAATTATAAAGTGATTTTGGACTTGACACTGCAAATAAGAAGTGTTAACAAAGTACCACTGATGCCTTTATCACTAAAAATATGTAAGACATTCAAAAACTTTGAGTAACTTATTTTTTCATGTCTTTTTATTAAATTATAGTAGTATGTATATTCACCCATTAAAATATTTTGCAAATGCATATCAACACCCTGTATATCAGAATTCGTGATCACCTTTAACTTTGCATAGTACTTATATAATTTTACAATAAGAAAAATATGGTTTATAAATATAAGCGAACTTAATACAAAGACGAGTAAAACGATCCCTAACAGTTGTACAGTAGAGCTTCTTAAAGCCATTATAACAAGAAAAGGTAATTGCCCTTGCTTAGTTAAATTGTTCTAAAGTGCTGGAATTTGTTTTTAAGTACTGAAATAAGTATGTAAATTACTCTTGTCTTTATTGCTCCATTTCAGAAATTATGGACTCTTTGGTACAAAAATGTTCATACTGTTATCTATTTTGGTACGTGATTTTTTTATAATACTGTGAAATTTCTACCTCATTTTTGTTTGTAGGCGAACAATTCTGCAGTCTGTATTAAAATTCAACAAACGTTCTTGACCGATCGATCTTCGACCTTGTTCAAGTAAACAGAAAGGTAATTCCCATTACCAAACTCTAATATCAAGGAAAACAAAAACATTTTAATCTAAGCATATCCTTTCAATTGAACCCTTTGTAATACGATATCAATTCAAAACGATTATCAGAAAACATACAAAGTGCAAACTTTGTTTGAAGTGGAGTAGAGCTCTTTGTTCTCCTTAACCCGATATCCGTTAACGTCGTCAAGTAAAGGAACACTCTACTTCCGCCGCACTTAAATTTTTCAGAAAATTCCTATAACGAGTATTTCTGTATTCTAGAATGAAAATACTGAATTTTTCTTTATGCTTTCTCTTACCTTTATCGCCGAGGAGAAAAGACAAAAAGACATGCCGGCGTCCAACCATTTTTAATATCATTAAATGGGTTGAAAATAATTTTATTATAAAGGAAGATGTTGGGTTGTAAAACTTATTCTATTAGCTTGTAGTACGGGCTTGATCATTATTCGGAACATGCTCAAAATTATCCAAACTTTTGCTTCGGCTCTCCAATAATTGAATTATTACAACTGCGTCTACTTTTCAAAAAAGAAGAATTGCTGAAATTGGGCAACATTAGACGCTGCCGCACCGTTAAATTGCGAGCAGAAGTTTACTTACTTGGGGCGTACAAATTACATCCGTCTTAGTTTAGTAGCACGGAAATGTAGGCAGAATTCTTTAAGAGGCGTAGGTATCACCGTTATTCTGACGTCGAAATCCAAGAATCGAGTAAATCGAGTCTGCAGATAATTCGTCTCGTAGGCCGTTCTATTGACCTAATTCGGAGAGATCTCATTCGGCTATTGGCCGTAATGTTTCACCTGAGCGCGTCTCCAGCAATGGATTGAAGTATTTGTTCAGAGATCTTTGATTAATGTAAGGGAAAGTAAGAAGCCAGCAGACGACGATTTATGGTTAAGTACTTTATTGGCAGATGTTAGGCATTGGAAAGTTAGTCGGACAGAAATCTTTTAAGTAGATTATTAGATTTACTTTTACACTGTCTATACTTACCTTCATTTTGACATAGCTGGCGATAAAGTTAACATATTAATACAAAAGTAGCAGAGAAAAATTCAATTTATAAATAGTCTTCATTAGTAACCAACTCAGGCTTACCACACAAAACCTAAATCAAAGCACCGGATATTTTGTTCTAAAAAGAAAACGTCGAAAACTTATTTATAAGCAAATCTTGGTCAGCTGAGGGCGGCAATAAACATTCTTCGGAAAACATGCCCCAATATGAAGGTATTGAACTTTACCGTCTTGCTATACTATGTTTGCGTTCCAGCTTTATGCACTGTACCATGAATATTTTATTTTACGTGACCAACATCTCTATTGCTTGTTTAAGCTATCGCGAGACACGATAATATTTGCTTATATTAAACTTTGGGTTGATTAAGGTATTTATTGGGATTTTGTTGCGGCCAGGTTTTGATGTTTGGATGAGGAGGCTGTATTTGCATAGGAGTGTAACGACCATTTGATTCGAGTGGGCCACTTCCGCCACAGCTGCAAGAAGTAAGCGAGGATTTACATCGGGAAGAAATTCGTGTTGTACTATTACATCGTCTTGAGATCACCATTTCCTTAAGTAATGGGTCGTGGAGGGGTTTAGGGAATGGTTGGTGTTTATTAAAAGACACTTACGACGTACCCACTAAAATTATTCTATGGTGTTTTCCCAGATTAGGTGTCGCGCATTGTTAGAAGATATGGGATGCTATCAGTTCTTATAAGAGTACGTAACTACTAAGAGCTAGTTCTCTTAGGACGATGAATATCACTTCCGTAGAAAGTATACGTACGTTTTTATTCCGTTCGTTTTCCATTACATCAGACTGGTCTATAAGCGGCGAGTAAAAACGCCACTTTAATATATTGCTTGAAACAGAAGTTCATTTAATATGTATTGTTTTCACTCTTCTGGTGAATTTGTCGGTCAGTCAAACACCTTGATCACATGTCGAGGTGTGGGAATGGGAAATGGACCCATATAGTTTTTGGGCTTGCGGTCGAAAAACCAATTGTACGCTCCACTACTAAAAATGTGAGGGCCTAATGGAAAGGGCGCGTGAGGCTCTTTTAGAAGCGTTCAGGCTTAACAACACCTCTATTTCTATAAAAACTTGTGAAAATACGAGAAACCGTACCAATTTACCGTTTACCGTTACGTACAGTCAATTACATCACGGTCAAACTCATAGTCTACCTATATGATAGGTATACTCTACAAACTATATCGACGTGACGCATTCTCTCTTTAAGTTCGATTCAACATTTGTTGTATATTATCTTTCTTTTTTATTTTGAAAAGTCCTTCATACATTAACACCTAAACTTTTAAGGAACATAGGGAGTACCCCAACATAATAATATTAAAAGGGAAGTGACCAAAAAAGATGCCACAAAAATATCGTGAAGTCGTATTAGCCTCATTAAAAGTCAAGGAAAACATCGTCAGAAAATGTATTTCTTTTGGGACTATTTTATTTTATATCAATGTCTCCCGTTGAATGAGTTATATGAAAAGACGCAATGTTTTCTTCCTTTACGTATACGCATTAGCTGGCAAAGTATGAATTTAAAAATATAATTGAGAGATAAAATAAAATCCACCACGAAAATTGATATGATATCAATTCTATTGTAAGACTAGTGGACGCCCGCAGCTACGCCTGCACATTTACCCGTTTTGCCCGATTCCGTGGGAATTTCGGGAAATCCCTTCTTAGTGCACCCCTTCGGTCCCCAAGGAACATACATGCCAAATTTCAGCTTTCTGCGTCTAATAGTTTAGGCTGTAGCTTGTCTGTCAGTCAGTCAGTAACGCAACGATTTTATATATACAGATTACTTGTCTTGCAGAATATATATTACTAGCTTTTGCCTGCGGCTTCGCTCGCGTCAAGAAATATTATTATTAATTAGGTATATTTTTTGCGGCTTAGCTTTTGTTTAGCGTGTGTAAAAAAATAGGGCCTACAAAACTTCTTTGTACACAATATTCTTAACTAATCTGTCATAAGGCGCTAAAACTATCAAGCTATTGGGTGAATAATATCGGCAAAATATTCGTCAGGTGTTAAGTAGTTATTACCTTTCCTGTCGTGGGACATAATTGAAAACTTGCTCTAGTCATTAACCACATATCTTACAATGTCTGAACGCACCTCCATCGCTCTATTTTGTGTTCCGTACATTAAATAAGAGAGAGCACGAAACGGTCACCAACAATAGGGACGACAGTACATACTTCAACTTCTCCATTAACGGTTAGATTTTCTTTAGCCATTTAAAAAAAGTCGAATCGACAAAACATATGCTTAAACCAAACGTTGAAACCGAAACAAAGCAAATGCAATCCTAAATATGCCAAGAAAAGAACAGCCAAAATCGTCAAATATAAACCTAAACCGCTAGATATATTTAGGTATTATATGTACTTTACAGCAACCAAAACAATTTAACGACCAACAACATTCATCTAACTGCGTACAACTAACCTACCTGACGACGAAAGTTAAATAATAACTGGAGAGAGTCATTAATCCGCGGAAAATCTTAACACCGCGATTCAGGATAATGACGTAATTGCACAACGCCATCTATTGTCAACATTTAGAACTAAAATTATTTTGTTCGTCTTAATTTATTCCTTCCATTAGGTACTGATAGTTCAATTTAATACATTTACATCCTTCATCATCCCTTATTTTATCCCCATGGGGGTTGAATTTATCAAAATCCTATTTAAGCGGACGTCTTCATCATAGTAGCTCCAACCTTTAATTTCAGTTCAATCAGTCGAAAATCTAAGAAAATCTATACAAACTTTCATTTTAGGTGGAATTTATCAAAATCCTTTCTTAGCGGATGCTTACGTCATAACATCTACCTGCATGCCAAATTTCAGCCCGATCCCTCCATTGGTTTGGGCTGTGCGTTGATAGATCATTATTTCAGTCAGTCACCTTTGAGTTTTATATATATAGATTGTAGCTCCAACCTTTAATTTCAGTTCAATCAGTCGAAAATCTAAGAAGATCTATACAAACTTTCATTCCCTATGTTATCCTCTTAGGGATGGAATTTATCAAAATCCTTTCTTAGCGGATGCCTACGTCATAACATCTACCTGCATGCCAAATTTCAGCCCGATCCCTTCTTTGGTTTGCGCTGTGCGTTGATAGATCACTATGTCAGTCAGTCACCTTTGAGTTTTATATATATAGATGTATGTTTGTAGATGTTACATGAAATATCACATATTTTGAACTATAGTTGTGTGTGTATGTAAATGTGACTGATGTTACGTGTACTATTAACCAACACCGCAAAACATTGAAAATTAATAACCCAAATTTAAACACGACAACAACACTAGCTAAACCTACGCAATAAATAGTCACCAGTCAGTTTTAATTACAAATTAAACACGTTAATTGTCACCGGGATGTTAATAGGTATTCTGATAATGACACTGGTGAATAAAAATGTATGGCGTTATAGAAATGCCTGTGGTCAACAATAGTCGTAATTCCGCCGTCGCTTGGACATACATAATGACATCCGATGGTCACATTTGTAATTTTATTACCACAGCCATTCTTGTTATGGTAATTCTAATGATCTGGGCCTGTTTCAACTGCGGCATCGTGCAATATTGCACGTTCCTTGTTCACCACCTAAACCTTAGAGTGTGAGAGGATGTTACACGATTAAGGAAAGGTATTATTGTGCTGGCGAAGTTTATGCATGTTTGTTGTCTGGAATATGATATCAAATAAATTTAAAAAATACTAACCAATAATTCTATCAGATATGTAGACATCAATATTTATGTTACTGATCTCATCCCAAAATTATTTTGAAATAGTTATAACTTGGCGTTGATGACTTAGAACCTATTGATGCAAAGGTCACTTATTTGAAGGACATGATAGCTTTACTTATATAAAAACTAACATTGAAAGGTATTTTACAGGGTAAGTAAGTAGTATATAGTATATATTGTCACATCACAACTATGTACAATCATTAAATGTTACATAAATAGGGTACCTACATTATAAATACCTGCATACTTATAATAATGAAGAGACAGGGATTATTAATTGTAAATATTATGTGACTATTTCAATGCAAAACTTTAATGAAATATACATATTATTTAATATACAATGACTAATCCGTAACAGTATAATTTGAATTATCAATGGCAAATTAAATACTATGTTAGAAATTATTTATATTGTTTTGATTGTTGTACTCAGCAGTGTACGTTTTATCAGAGATAGGATTCCAGATCCCATTGAAAAGAGTTTCTCCTCGAGTGATCTTATAGCAAAGTGAAGTGAAGAATGCTATCAAAACAATACACGGCAATTAGTTCGCTTGCTTCAGAAAGAAGCAATTCTTTCTAGTCTAATATAAAAATACTTCATATCAGAATTAAATAACTTTCAAATAACCAACATGTTGTAATATTAAACATTAGTGAAATAAGGCTCTTATTTACTGGGGTGTAAGTTTGGATTTCATTTGATAAAGTTGGAATTACAAACTTTAAATATGAATACCTACTAAAGAAATGGCCCAATTTGTGAAGCGAAATTAAAATCGAAAGAATTAAGTGAAATAGAACCATTTACTAGTAATAGGTCAGTTTCACGAAAACTTAACAAACCATGACTCTCACATAGTAAGCCTTGTTTTAAAAACGATCATTCGAACACAATGGAGACAGTGAATATTTTTTTATACCTTATTAAATTCCTGATGTCAACTCTCGTAGGGAATGGGATTATCCCCTACGAGACGATTCAAGGGAAAGGCAAACCCTATGGAAAAGGGAATTGCCTCGTACATAAGTCATTCTGAAACTTAAACAGTAGGTAGGTAAAAAAAAAACCCTTAAATAAAAAATACGCTTGTTGTAATAATACTGGCTTTATAGTGTTTTTACAAAGTATTCAAAATTCATCTTATTCGATGTAACTAGGTTACCACTTACTTCAATAAAATAACAACTAGATAAAACACATCTTTTGTTCGCAAATACAAAAATGAATTACAATAAATCGTTACCAGCACGACGTGCTTGTATTTGCTTATATAAAAGAAAATAATGTGTGTTTTCCTAATAATTCGTTGAAGATGAAGTGATATTTGTGTGTTTTTTTTTTGGGTACGAAACATAATAGTTCTTCGCATACACTTCTGAGATGGCGAACCCAAATGGAGACATAAATGAGCGAGGTATGCGTAGTTTCTTTATTCCAACGTTCACCCTACATAATAGAGAAGGGTATAGTACGTGGAGGTTTAAAATGCGTTATTATCTTATGCTTGAGGAGTTGTGGGAAGCTATCAGTGGCTACCCAACAGGGATGAATGTTTCCATGTCACAAGTATGAGGCGCGATCAGAAGGCACTAACAAAAATGTTGTCTTACCCTGGAATCATCTGCAACTACGCATGTCCGAAATGTAACTACTGCAGCGGAAGCATGGAAAGCTCTACAAATTGCTTATGAGGACAAAAGTATGGGTAGGCGTTTATATTTAGAACGGAAACTATACAGATTGAGACTTGAAGTTTTTGATAATAATATTGAGTCGTATATCAATGTCGTTATTTCCACTGCTCAAGATTTCGCGGATTTAGACAAAGTAATAGATGATACCTTCATTGCTGCTATTCTATTGGGAGGTCTAACGTCGAGATATGACCCATTGATTATGTCTCTTGATAATAGTAATATAAACGTTACAACCGAACTGGTAAAGTACAAATTACTGAACGAAACGTCCAAGGAAAGCTCGATAAAACTGGAAACAGCTGTGAAGTCAAAAGTTGATGCCACTTCTGTTGAGTCAAAGGCAAAGAAAATTGTGTGCTATGGTTGCGGAGAACCCGGTCACAAGAGACCAAACTGTCCTTTGAAGAAAAAGAAGGTCATGAAAAGGAAGAATCCCTCTAATAAGGACTCGACCTCTGTGTCTGCTTTAGGAGCCACAAATAATTATGACATAGATAAATGGTACATTGATTCAGGTGCGACCAAACACATGACTTCAAGATGAGATTGGTTTGTAGACATAAAACCTATTGATAATAAGGTAACAGTTGCAAAGGGGACTAAGATTGACGCTGAAGGCAAAAGCAACGTCAATACAATTAATGATGTTATGTATGTACCTAACTTGCAAACAAATCTTTTATCTGTGAAGACAGCAGTTGAAAAAGGTTTTACTGTAATGTTTGATAAGTTGGGTTGTAATTTATTTAATTCAAAAACTTTCTCCTTTACAGGTGATGCGGTTCTACATGGCTTGCCCAGTGGTGGACTGTACACACTTGATTGTGACGTAAATATTACCAAATTTAGAGCCTATGACGTGCACTCTGATTCATTTTCTAAGTATCAGGTATGGCATAAGCGTTTAGGTCATTTATGTCGCGTTGGTATGAATTTGCTGAAAAGTAGTCATAAGGTTATTGATTATAAAGATGTGGATAAACATCCATGTGTGGATTGTGTTCAAGCGAAACAAGCTCGAAAAAAAAAGCCGATTACTTATATGAGGGCAACTTCAATATTAGAACTGATCTACTCTGACCTTTGTGGACCAATGTCAATTAGAAATACTTTTTAGTTTTTATAAACGATTTTTTGAGAACAAAATTTGTATATTTTATTTCTTCAAAGACAGAGGTTAAGGATAGATTTTGTCACTTCCAGTCTTTGTTTGAAAGACAAACTGGGGCTCAAATTAAAACAATAAGGATGGATAATGGAAAATTTATAGGAATTCGTAAATATTGAATTCTCAAGTTATTTATGATCTTGTGGTATAAAGCATCAAACTATGGTACCATTTCGTCCTCAGCAGAATGGTGCTGCCGAGCGTTTTAATCGCTCAATTGTAGAAAAGGCACGCTCTCTTAGAGCTGAAAGCGAAGTTTCTAAAGTTTTTTGGGAAGATGCTGTTTGAACGGCTATATACCTAAAGGCCATACTGTTCTCACTGAAGATCAGACTGCTGAAGCTGATCAATTTTTTGAAGCAATTGAGGAAGAAGTAGTTCTATTAGTCAAAATGATGGACATAGATATCCATCACCAGATCGAAAACCTCCTAATTACTTCTCTTACCAAGTGTTTAGTCAAGTGTCTGATGAGCCTAGAATTTAAAATAAGGCTATATTGGCTGATGATGTTGATAAGTGGCAGATGGCAATGGCAGATGAATATAATTCATTAATCAAGCTGAAGACATGGAAATTGTTCGACAGAGAAAACAAGAAAGATATACCATGTAAATGGGTCTATAAGTTAAAGAAAAATCCAGCAGCAAATGTTGTGAAGTACAAAGCAAGATTAGTTGCTAAGGGATTCACACGCCAGGTGTAGACTATTTTGAGACATTTTCTCCTGTCGTGCAGCACTCCTCTTTGCGTACTCTACTGGCTCTCGCAGCTGAATTGGGTTTGAAGATGCGTCACTTGGACGTTGACACTGCATTTTTAAATGGGGATCTGCTAGAGATAGTCTACATGGAGCAACCTCAAGGTTTTAAATTAAAGGGTATGGAGAACAAAGTGTGTCTCTTACAAAAATCCCTGTATGGACTTAAACAAGCTCCACATGCCTGGAATATAAAGTTAGATGAAACTTTATCGTCTTTTGGTTTTGTGAAAACTCCATCTGAACCATGTGTGTATACAAAACTTTTTGAAAAAGAGTTGGTTGTAGTTGCAGTATTTGTCGCTGATATAATTATTTTTTATAGAAAGACAAGACGTAACGATCAGACTGCCTCGTTGGTCTTGCGGCATAAATGTGCGCGTGGGATTGGGAGGTCTCGGGTTCAATTCCCGGGTCGGGAAAAGTGTTATTGGGTTTTTCCGTTAGGAAATTCTCAGTAGCAACTCGGAGTCTGGTTATGTGCCCGGTAACGGCAATAGGCTCGCCCCCTATTACGTAGCACCAAAAAATTCATGGCGAAATGTGAGTGTAATATTACACCCCTGCCTACAGGCGATACAGGCTAACTAAAAAAGAAACCAATACTATTAATCATTTACAATCACTGGGTTTACATCTAAAACACCAGGTATGTTCTATAGTTATAATATACGGCTCTAGATTCTATACCAAACCACTAACTTTCCAGACTAGACTAATAAATAAACAGTAACCAACTATGTGAAGTTTATTTTCAAGTCGAACAACTCATCTCGTATTTGGCAGCTCATTGTAAGGGATCCTGAATAACAAATACATACGAATACATACACCTCTTCCTATTATATGGGACTCCTAAAACATGATTTCGACGTAGGTAATAATTTTATTTATTTAATTTCTTGCACTACAAAAATGTGGTACAGTCAACAGCAAAAGTAGATGATCAAAATCAGAAATTCAACACTAATGAACGGAGTTCGCGTCAGAACTGTGTGGCGTCGAAGTGATTCAAAATTATGTGATTGCAAATTATACCAATCATTTACTACTAGTACAGCTGCCATTTATTCGTGATCAGTTTTGACTCCAAAAGTTTTATAACTCAATTCACATCAGAACTAAGAAGTGAAAAAAAAAATCAAAACTAGTAAACAGTTAAAATCAAATATAAATGATGAAACTGAGGCCACGTAGTCATTAGGCAAATAATTTATCCATACTTATTTTTTAATTACACCAGTAATTTAAATTGTTATGTTTTATAAAAAAACAGCTGAATTGGACAAAAAATTGCATATTTAATA
Organism: Euclidia mi; assembly: GCA_944739405.2. Classification (NCBI taxonomy): domain Eukaryota; kingdom Metazoa; phylum Arthropoda; class Insecta; order Lepidoptera; family Erebidae; genus Euclidia; species Euclidia mi. The sequence goes on along the minus strand of OX123186.2, from coordinate 43,996,334 downwards.
TATTTTTATAGACTCACGCCTTTGTCCCCGAAGGGGTAGCCAGAGGTGTAATATTACACTCACATTTCGACATGAATTTTTAGGTCCCACGTAATAGGGGGCGAGCCTATTACTGCTACCGGGCACATCACCAGACTCCGTGCTGCTACTGAGAATTTGGAAAACCAGAGTAACTCTTTTGCCCGATCCCGATCCGGGAATTGAACCCAAGACCTCCGATCAGCAGACGCATACGCTATCCACTGGACCACAAAGGCAGTCACTGGACCACAGAGGCAGTCTTTGTATATTTATATTAATTATGGCAAATTTCATCTCTCATGTATTTTTTTTTTGTAACTTCTGGCAAATGTTTAAAAGTAGCTGATGTGATACAAAACGATAGTTCAATAAATATTATTATCTTTGCGTGTTTGTGAATTTATGTCAATGTTCAAAAGTAGCAGATGCGATACAAAATTATAACTCAATTTATGTTTTTACCTAGTTGGCTACAGTATATGTATAAAAACCGGAAGGTAGATTGATAATTTTATCTTTAGGGCATTATTTATATTGACTTCGCGCTTTTGTCACACTGTTAGCAATGAGTTCTGTTGGAATAGTGCAAAAATCCTAGTATCGAAACTCTTTAATGTCAATGTGTAATTTGGATGTCACGTACAATATATAAATTTGCATTTAGAATACAATACTGATGAATTTTACTGATCACGAATATATGGCAGCTGTACTAGTAGTAAATGATTGGTATATTTTACAATCACATACTTTTTAATAACTTCGACGCCACATAGTTCTGACGCAAACTCCGTCCATTAGTATTGAATTTCTGATTTTGATCATCTACTTTTGCTGTACATAGACGGACTTAATCCCTTAGGCATTCTCTACCAGTCAACCTAGGCCACCCTAGGTTGACTGGTGCAGAGATAATTTAACAGTAGGTGTGACATTATAATATATAAAATAAAAAATAATATATAAAACGTCAGAATTCACACAACAGAATTGACGGTACCGTCATCCCTATGCAGTGAAATTATTAATAGCGCACTTAGTGGTCACATCTCGCTAGCTACTGGTATGATTTCAGAGTGATTTTCTTTTTTATGGACATTTTTACTCTTAAATACATTTGAACTATAAGTTTTGACTTTGCAAGTTTTGTTAATGGTTATTATGAAATACCTGTGGTAGTCTTCGAGTGTGGAAATTGTCATTTTAGAAGAAGAATGTTGCTTTTCCTTGTAATTGATATTGGAAGGCAATGTATCTTAACGAGAAATGGCCTTGGTGACTTTTGCAGCTCGATGTTGTCGCGTACTAGTAGCGATGCAGATACGATGAACAGTGCGAGTGCCAATTCAAGACAACAATGAACGTAATGTTACATACATTAAGCATTATCTTGCGGTTCTAAGTGACTGCAACGCAATGATTCCTAGTATAAAGAACTAACAGAATACTAGGAAAATCTTCAGAAAACATCAGCTAGCCACAATAACAGTGCTGTCTCGCGTTTGTATCGATATTGTATCGACATTGCTGCGCGTTTTCATTGCTGCCGACATGCCGCCGTCCGTCCCCTGTAAATACCAGATAGGTTACCGATAAAGTTTTAATAAGTGCTTCAATTATGCCATGAAGGGACTAAAAACCAACAACCCAGAAGAATAAGCATTGTTCTAAGGTTCGACCGATTGTCAGCATATTTGATGGATTACCTAATTAATCATCGTCATCAGCCTTTGCCCAGAGCTGGGGCACAGGGTTCTTCTCGTTAGAAGGGCCATAGTTCAACACGTGTGATGAATAGCGTAGAGGTACCCATAATAATAATAAGAACCTAATTATGTGTCCACAAGAGCTCTGTGAATATTAGTTTAGCTTTTATACACTTTCAATTAGTAATTACCTTCCGCACTACCGGAGCCAGATCACCCGGACCATTTTATTTAATTACTTTCTATTTATTACCCCATTCAGTAATAATCTTTAATTTAAGCTACCAGCTAGTCTTCACGGAGAACCAACTCCGAAGACTAAAGATCTTTGCTTTGCGCAAGTTAGAATTATAAGTTGAGCTTAAATATGTGGGTAGTTGTATCCACAGCAGCAAAAAAGTTAGCTCTCGCTTTTTATTTAATTATAATTTAATTTTAAAAGTTTTAAAGTCATTTAATGATATAATTTAATTTATTACATTACTCTACCTGCCAGAGAGTGTTATCTCCTTTCCACATACACTTTTATACATACTAGAATGGAGTCAATACATCACACTATCGAAAACCTGAACACCATGTTTCATCAAAGGATGTCAGAGTTTGAAGAGAACTACAAAGCAACACAATTCTTCCGTCCAATGTTGTTGGTCTCACTTGCACGCTGCATTCCGTGCATTTGTCACTGAAACGTTAAAGGGTCTGCAACAGCAAGTACGGCTGCTAGCACGGAGTGTAGATCATTTAGAAATGCGGGGTCGTCGCAAAATTCTCCTGCTACATGGCATCAGTGAAGAGAAGAAAGAAGACCTTGCGCAGACAATTGTTACGGTAGTGAAGACACATCTGAAGCTTGAGGATCTCACACCTTCTTGCATTAAACGCTGTCACCGGATGGGGAGACCTGCTGCTCCAAACAGACACCGTCCCATACTTGTGAAGTTCCAAGATGTCTTGATGCGTGACAAAGTCTGGTTTGCCAAACCCAAATTCAAGGGCTCAGGCATCACTGCCTCTGAACTCACTGTTTCAATCAGTTAACCAAAAGAATTGAAAAAATATTAGTAAAAAAGATGAGTATACTTCTAAACTAGCATTATTATAAGCAATTGCTAAAAATATACACCTAAAATAAATAATTATACATAATTAAGGACCACTGTTTCAATCAGTTAACTTTTATCTGAGGAATAACCGCCATATTTATTTCTCATAATAGAAGTTAACTGATTGACATATTTTATTTATACAAAAACTGTCAAAACATCTAATATATTCTTCATTAAAAGTTATCTCGCGATTGAAAAATCGTTTAAAAGTTACATAATGTTATGTATCATAAATCATTTGCATGAAAATTGTTTTTATTATTTATATTAATTGTATGCCTAAATATTATTATGCTAATAGTCATTGGGCCTACTAACGTTATGTGAATCAAATTTATGCCAAAACAAATTAGTCTTTAAGATGATTATGCACACATAAAATGTATGCCTAAAAAAATTACGCCGAAGTATTATTATGCCAAAACAAATTGTGCGTAAATCGTTATGCCGAAGTATATTAGGACAAAGAACATTATGCGAAAAGAAGGGATCCCACAATGTTCTTGTTCTTAGAGGAAATACTGTCATTAATTAAGCGTAAGCAGCAGTTATCAGAATTTTTGTTATTTGTTGTCTGAAGTGATGTTTTTATTTTTTGAGTTCCTTGTATGTTAGTGTATTTAATTTTTGTTTTCTTTTCTTATTTTAATGGCTTAACTGCAAAAAACATAGCTACACTTAAAACTACCCAAAGACTGCCCCGTTGTTTTGATTTTGTATGTTTCTAGATATTTAATAATAAACGTAGATTATATTGTCACGTATTTTCACTATAAATAACCCATACTTCAAGTTAAATATAATATTGAAGCACTATTGCAAAATGCAGTTAAAAAAATAACACTAGGAAGTGTAGGAGCCTGTGAGACTACACGTCCACGGTAATGTTATCAAAATGTGACGTCCATAATTAAAGATTTAAAAATTGTTGGGTGATTTTATCACGAAAGTGTAATGAAAATAGAATATTTAAGCATTTTTACTAATTTGGTAAGCAGTTTCAGCGAAGACCTCATTCTGGTCGCACAAATAAATAACTCTTTTATAACCAATATTTATAATTAAGCTTCTTTAGAAACCAAAGAACAGAAAAACAAAACACAAAAAGCTCTCCACCGTGTTATAAAAAATCTACTTAGCAATTTTTAATATCAAACATAAAACGTTTATGGTAATGATTCGCATTATTGCAACTTACAAAGCGAGGTCGGCCGCATCGCATTGCGTCTCCCGCGAGGACTGCGAAATGAGATTCGGTCCCCATAACGCACAGATGCACGGCCTTTTAGCTACCTCCCCACTTTCCCACATTGATTAGTTTTGAATTATAGTAGATAAGTAAGATAAGTAGGCCAATATATTTTCCCTCCATTCCCAACTCTCATTAATGCAGACTATTTCGTTAGCTAGCTATTAAACGATGATCATATTTTGTAATAACTATTCACAATATGATCCGCCTTCAATGGTTACTGTTTAACATAACATAACATAACTTCACGCCTTTTATCCCCGAAGGGGTAGGCAGAGGTGTATTACACACCCATACTTCGCCAGTTATGTTTCGGTCCCAATGTAATAGGGGGCGGCCCTAGTTACTGTATAGTAAAAATAATTATGTGGTACCGGCAAAATATTGTACGTTTTAATAAGGTTAGTTTACATGACTCGAAGTTTTGTACAATACTGTCTTCATCATACTATTTCGTTAACTTCCTTAAACCACACGATATGTTAGCACTTAAATATTACGGCACGTCACTATATGAATAAAACATCGGAAACCGGTAAACAAAGGTCGAGAGTGACGGGACGTTTTCGGTCTATTTGAAGATTCGAACATATTCCATCATAGTGTTACATCAAAACAAACGCGGTCGGTTGACAAGAGTAAGATTGAGTGGTCCACAAATTAAGTACAAAGGCTGTCACCGGTACGCCCGGTGATCAGAGCCGCTCCTTCATGAAATATTCATGGACACGGATGCGCCCGAATGTACCGCTGCGATATATTTACTGCTGACCGCGACCGACACCGAAATAATTACAATCGTGGATATTATGGACGGCAAGCGTTGTGATGGAGGAATGTACGCCATGTCATAATTAATTCTTAATAAGTATTATTTTTATTTGTTACTGAGGAAAAGGAGGAAATTGATTCCGTATCGGTTAGGTTATTGTTTTAATTACTGATACTATCTTCCTTTTTGTAGTTCTGCGGTAAAAGTTTTTATATATAATTGCGGTAGATTGCGAGTTCCCTATTCGACACTTGGGAACATAATATGTTCCCAAGTGTCGAATAGAATGACAAGGTTTTCTCTTTGACCTCTAAACAAAATTGATAAAATTTAATGTAGGTGTAACACACTTTCAGGTATGTCTTTCGAGGATGTGTATACAAAGTCAAAGTCAAAATCCTTTATTCATTTAAATCACAAAGTGACACTTATGAACGTCAATTTAAAAAAATAATTACTTAAAGCTTCTACATTTACATTTACTGCCACGTTCGCAAAACAAGGGCTCTACGCCCTTGCTTTGCGAACGTGGCAGTAAATGTATACATACCATGAGAAAGAACGGGCAATAAAACTCACGGTCACTCTTTTTCATTTCATTATATTATATGTGAGATTCGCACGTCTGTGTTATTACTTTGCCAGCCATTAAATCATCTGAATCTCAATATGTGGGTGGAACATAGAAATCACATATTCATAAAACCTAAGAAAGCATTTGGATCTCTAAAAATCAGCTGTAAAATCTTTCAATGCCTACGTAAATTCAGTTGACGCATGAGATCGTATCGATTTTATGCACGTGTAGGTTTATCTCAAGTTTAACAGTTTAATAATGTCTAGGGTTGAGGCTTGTGGCTTGTTGAAGTCGATAAGTAATCTTGAACATTTATTTGACTTTGTTTTGTTAAGTTCGAAAGAGGTAGAGCAGTGTAACATATTTTAATTTATACTTTAACTTATACTTTTTTTTTTTTTTTTATTTAGCCTGTACATGTGTCCCACTGCTGGGCAAAGGCCTCTCCCTTGGACCGCCATTCATCCCTGTCCTGTGCAATGTTCGGCCAGTCGCTGTCGAATGCATCTAAGTCGTCCCGCCATCTCCGTTTAGGTCTGCCGCGTCGTCGTCGACTATCATGAGGCACCCAACTGGTTATTAAATACCTTTCTGGGTGCATACGGCAGAGGTGACCAGCCCAGTCCCACTTCAGCCTGGCAGATTTTAAACCAACATCGGCTATGCGTGTTTGGGAACGTAGCGTGGTGTTCCGGACACGGTCGGTCCTTTTTACCCCGAGAATGCTACGTTCCATAGCCCTTTGGCAAATCTTCAGTTTGGACTTCTGGAATTCCGTCAAGGACCATGTTTGGGCACCGTAGGTTAGGACGGGCAATATAGACATATCGACGAGCTTTCGCTTGAGTGTCAGTGGAAGGTTGCCCTTCAGTAGCTCTTTCATTGACCAGAAGCTCTTCCAGGCATTTTCGACTCGCCGTCCTACTTCTTTGTCTTGCCTGTTGCTGAAAGAGACAATCTGGCCCAAGTATATATACTCGTCGACATAATGTATAGTCTGCCCGTCTACCGTGACCCTACGTTTCGTGCTGTTGGTCATTACTTGAGCTTTGGCCCGGTTCATCTGAAGTCCAACTTGAAGACTTGCAGAGCTGAGGTCTTTAAGCATTAGCTCGAGTTCCGAGGCTGATGAGGACTTATACTTATTTTTATATTTTTTTATATATTCGAAACTTTTTTGATAGATTTTGAACACTTGTGTATTAGGAAGATTTCAATAAATAACCAAATTTAAGCGTTATTTTATGTGTTTCCGATTGTAATGGGTTTATTAAAGTTTTAGAAATAGTTGAAGTTATTTTTTTGTCATCATCATCAGCCGTTTATACTGTCCCACTGCTGGGCACGTGCCTCTTCCCATTATGAGAAGGGTAAGGCCATAGTCCACTACGCTGGCCAAGTGCGGGTTGGCAGACTTCACATGTCTTTCGAGAACATTATGTAGAACTCTCAGACATACGGGTTCCCTCACGATGTTTTCCTTCACCGTTTAGCTTAATACGCAAATAACTCCGAAAAGTCATCGGTGCGCGCCGTGGATTCGAACCAGGACCCTCTGCGTAGCAGTCTGTCGGCCTTTCCACTAGGCTATCGCTGCTATGTATATTTTTTTGTAGCCAGTCATCATTTTTGAACGTTGTATATAAAAGGTCATTGGGCATATTATTATCTGACCCGCTTTGCGAACAGTGGCGGACATTAACCAAAATAGTTTTAAACAAAGAGGAATAATATGACCTTTCATTGCATACAATTGTTTGATTAAAAATCGTCGGAGAAAAATGTACAGGATCTTTTAAAAAAGAAAACAAACGGTATCAAAGGTTTTTATTTCATCTTATAAAGGCATAAAAATAATATCGAAACCGTACAGCGTGGTGCATGGATGAGCTAATTTTTAGAAATATGTTATACGATGTCTTTTTCGCACATTGAACAGGTTTTTTTTCGCACATTAAATAGCTGCGCCCATATCGCGAGCATTGTTTATTATCTGTCTTGGGCCATACACCAGGAAGCAACAGACGCACCCGCTGCCTTCTTAAATGGTCTTATGATTGCTTTGGATCAAATTGAATAAAAAATATTTAAATGAATTAGGATTCTATTTTCCTTACCTATATCAATTAATACGACGACGCGACTTCGTCAGCCTCATTCAGTGATCTCGCGGAAATATCGGGATAAAAAGTAGCCTATAACCTTTTTCCTTTATCACACACAAAAATATTTTTTTAAATCGGATCAGTAGTTTCAGAGATAAAGAGTGTGGATATATACATAGATAACACTTGAATTGTTTGAGATGCCCGTAGCTCACATTAATGCGACTAATGCCATAGTAAATAGAGCCATAGATGAATACACTCTGCTATATTTCGTTTGTGTCCGCCATGGGTATGGTTTCCATACTAAGGTGCCCAAAGACCTTTATCAAGATAATTAATTATATCTGAGGTAAAAGCCAGTTACCTGATGCAGCTGATGCTTACACTAATTTAATAATTGTAGCGTGATACAATATCAAATTGATTCAAACTCTAGAGTACAATTCAAGCAAAAGAAAGATTATTACTGACAGTTAGATTGTCATTCACAATTATACCAAACATTGAACACGACTTGTCACCATCGATGCTAAAAGACATTTTCGACAACTGGCTTAATTTTATTTCTAAACGGAAGGGGATACCTTATTACATAAATTGACAGTATGAACAGATACTTTTTAGTATGTCAAAGTCAGTGATGTAACTCGGATATTTTATATCCCAAACCCACGTTTAGACCGCCAGTTCTAATCAATATTGACAGGTGTCAGTATCCCCGCTCAAACTACATAATAATATCCGATGTACAGACTACAGTAAATATGCAGGATATTTAGGCAGACCGTCAACATCATGGATTAATGTAATGTTTATAAATACACGTGTTTAATTTTTCTTTTCTACTTTTTATTTAATATAGACAACCCCTGTACTATCAAAATAGTCTGTGTTGCAAAGGATTTACAATTATACGTACAACGTACACAAAGTACACCCAGAATCCAAACAACCATTAGTGGATCACACAAAGTGTTGCCTCACGTCGGGATCGAACCCACAACACTCAGCACGTTGTCAAACGGCGAGACGGCCGCTTAAAGTATTATTGTAGATCTTACAGTCGTGCATTTTTATTAAAGAACTGCAGCTTACTTCATTAAATTTGGATACTTCATAATATGCGTAGTAGCGTTATATATTTTGATACCATTTATATATTTTGAAATGTGTAACTGTTATAGATTACATTGACATAGATAAACTCCACGTGAAGTGAGTTTTGGAATCAGAAATATATTTATAAATTAATCTCAATTTCCAATCGAATCATCACAAATATTTACTTTTAACTCGAAAAACGGGCAGACAACTACGATCTCAATCAAAAACTTATTCTGTCAACAACATTGTACCTACAAAGTTCGAAAAAGTTGGAATAGTAAACTTTTCACGAATTCACTACATAGTTTAAATAAACTAAATTACGTCTTGAAGCAAAATAGATCTCGGCTTTCGACTAACTCAGGGTTGTGAGTTAGTCGAAAGCCGAGATCTATTTACCTGTACACAAGTTTGTGGTAGATTAACAAAGAAGTTATATCTTGGATGTTCCCTAGTCTATTGTCTGAATGGAGATTAAACAGACCCTCCGCGGATTTGCCTAATACTCAGACAGCCTGTTAGTTCACGAGCTTAACGCTAGATAACAATACCACTTATACTTTCATAATTTCGCATAACCAAGATAAGCTTGGAAAAATATTAAAAGTATTTTTGTTGGATTTGTATCCAAATCTTTAGGCTATTTTGTATTTATTAGATTGTATCTTACGCTAATAATGGCCTAGTATTTCGTAAATATCTATATCTTAGCAATAATACTAAAAGATAGTGACTATCTAATATCGTTTGATATTGCCTTAAATCAAGACCAAGAGAAGTTAAAGTACAAGATAGCACTCAAACCTGTGTCATCGACAGTCACATTGTTACATTGCCAAGACAGTCTGACCAGACGTCTTTCTCTATGCACTGTGATGCAAGTTGGTTCTTCTTTATGATTTTAAACTTTGTCACCCATTGTTTACGTAGTCGAACATTGTACCCCGTACAAAGTATTTGTTTTATTATGCGTATTTTATGTTGCCAGGTATTTATATTAAAAAAGGGGCCCAATGATTTAATGTGTTAGTTCATCAACAAAGGAAATTCGATAGGGATTATGATGTAAGCTGTCCTTATACCCCCCCTTCTAAAAAAAATAATACAAATATTTGTGTCACTCTTTGGAATCAATCACGTAATTATTTTGAAAAAAGAAACGTGTTAATATAAGTAAAAAACATTTCTCGTCCCAAACCAATAGTTTGGGTGTATCTTTTAAGTAATATCTGATTCAATTTATTACTATACTATTCATAAGTAGCAAACCAATCCTCTAAAATATTTTAGCGAGCTCTACGATCAAACAGATCTAAAATATAATTCTGAGCACAGATTAAAGCGAGTACACATGACGAAAATACGTACGCACACATGTATTAAATTTTATTGTAGCTACTAGCTTGAATTTATAGACGTACTTAAGATTACTTATACACACACACATAACGTTTACATAAGAAAATGTATTCTTAAGCAAATGTACTCAAGCAAACGATGATTATAATGAATATTATATGTATAAATATTGTCCTAAGACTGTTTCAATAAATACACACTCATGAAACTGGGTCATTAAAAATACGGTCAAGAGTTCTAGACATTTCTGTTACAAGATTGTGACCAAAAAACTAATTCAAATGATATTTGGAACTGAAAATGAAATACTGAAAATGAAATGAAATGTTGCTTAAGACTAGTGACATAAATACTTCATTTTGTAGTAAGTCTGTGTGAATACGGTTGATAGGAATGGATTTGAGGGAAACATTTGTGAGGAGCTGATGTAATTATAGAAGATTCAATTTAAAATGTGAGACTAGGCTTATTCGTTTGACGTAGGCTTAGGTCTGAATATCTGTAGATAAAACGCTCACTATTTCGCCGTTGTATACATCGTGTATATTACAGATTATGACATTTATTATTAAAAAAATGCTATAAAATCTGATGTTATTTTTTTATAGTAGGTAATAGGCGGCAAACGAGCAGACAGATCGCCTGATGGTAAGCAATTACCGCCGCCCATGGACACAAGCAACACCACAGGAGTCACAAGTGCGTTGCCGCCCCTTGGGGTTGGGAAAAGGGATAGGATGAGGACTGGGATGAGGGAGAAGGAATATGGGATAGGGCCTCTGGCACCCTCACTCACCGAACGAAACGCAACAGTTTTGGTACTGTTACTTTACGTCGATTTTCTGTGAGAGGGTAGTACTTCCCCAGTCGAGCCCATTCATGCTGAAATCAGCAAGGCTCTACTACCGTGAAAATATTCTGTTTATTTTTACAACGAAACATAAAAGCCCATTAAATGTATAAAAATCATTGAAAATGGCGTATATATTGTAACAAAGGCTTACAATAATAATTGTTTAATGCTCTATATTTCACCAACTGCGTCTATACGAGCCTTAAATTAGACAGTGAAGCTATTGCCATGTACCGCTGATACGACGTTGCTTGCGTGGTCTTTGTACACTGTATAAGAAGGCTAATTATAAAATATTAGATTTAAGTATATTCATACTATAACAAGAATTCAGCAAATAAATAGACTAATCAAAAAGCTTTCTAATAATTACTACAGCCGACATGGCACTGGGATTTAAGTCGCCTCATTTTTCCAACTGTACACCCGACGGAAAACTATCCATCAGCTGCCTTTAAAAGTAATCAGAGCTGGACGGGAACGTGAAGCTAATTGGAGGCAAATTGCCTCAGTCGAGCCGCAACGGAAAACACTTGGTCCTTCCGTGACGAATTGGAGCGACAGCAAGTGCTTACATATGGCATCGCTATGCCGCGTGTGTTGTTAAAGTTATGTGCTGTTATTAGCTTTATGTAACTTTATTTAACAGAAGAATTTAAAGTAAGTTCGAACCATGTTGTGGCGAGTGCTTAGAACTGATCATAGACCTAAATATTTCAATTTAGTTCTTTATCGTGTTTCTGAGAAAAGAGTCAAGAACTCTAAACAGTCAATCAAATATACAAAAGACTAATATACGGACAAGAAAGTGGTTTGGGTTCCTTCTTACATTTTGATGAAAGTTACTTAAAAATGTAACAAGTTAACATCGAAAATAGCTATTTATGGTATTCTCTCGTTTTCCATAAATTCATTTGCACTAATATTGTTTGCCATAATCATCCGCGACCATAATATTTACTTGAACTATTATCATTTATACTAATAACGTTTGCCTTAACAACTCAACAGTGATAACTTTTATTTGCCATAAAATGAATTTCTAGAACAACATATATCATAATAATTATTTTCCATAAGTAACACATCTCATAATCGACTCTTGACATAATCAAAATTTGATATAGTTATGAAAATAATACATTATATTGTTAGGTCGAAATTAATTATCGTTAACACAACGACTCAGTGCAATCCGACTCGGATAGGTTAGGTTAGGGTTCTCTTTTGACCCTTAACCCAAAAAAGGAGCCCTGCGAAGCAGGGCTCCGTCAACTTAGTCCACATTCTTCACACTAGTTTAATAAACTGAAGTTGAATTAATTATCGTTAACACCCCGACTCAGTGCAATCCGACTCGGACAGGTTAGGTTAGGGTTCTCTTTTGACCCTTAACCTAAAAATAGGAGCCCTGCGAAGCAGGGCTCCGTCAACTTAGTCTACATTCTTCATACTAGTTTAATAAACTGAAGTTGAATTAATTATCGTTAACACCCCGACTCAGTGCAATCCGACTCGGACTGGTAAGGTTAGGGTTCTCTTTTGACCCTTAACCTAAAAATAGGTCTTCTGGTGACTTTTTTGAAGGCTAATGAAACCCAAGAAGGACAAAGTCACCAGAAGACCTAAGGACACTGTGAGCTCATTCTGCGTAAATAGTAACACCAGTAGTTGAAAAATGTTCGGGTACTTTGAGATAACTTATACATTCAAGAAAAAGACAAATATCACCTCAGTCTGCCGTGAACATGAATTCTGTAAAGAATTCGGAACGTTGGCTAGTAATATATTAAAAAATATAGTTTCTAGGTCTTTAGTTTCAAATGTAATAACTTAGTGAAACCAATACAACGCGATAAAATCCGTAAACTGTAGTTTAATTTCAATCGAAATACTTAGAAAGCATTCAAGTCTTCCCTGACACTACGGGTAGGTAAGCAGCAGGTTGTACCATACATACATAATTATTCTTTAACTTGCAAAGAATCTTTGGAACATCTTATTGTTTGCTATAATCATCCGCGACCATAATATTTACTTGGTTTCATCTTATTGTTATGTTTCATAGTTTCAGTGTTAATTCTAAAGTTAAAATGTTATTCGTACTGCAATTTTATTGTAAGTAATTATTAAATTTAATTTTTTTAAATTTAATTTATACTGACTGACTGACATCTCACAGCTTAAACTATTGGGTGCACGAATCTCAAATTTTCTTTCTTTTCGTGGGGACCGTAGAGGTGCACGAAGACACAGAAACAGTTAAATTAAAGATAAGCTGGGAGCTGAGCATCTAGTTCTCTATATAAATATTTAAAAAAGCTTTCTTTGTTATCTGTTAATATTCTGTCTGCATGCTACTTTGCTTATCTTTTTCGAGTATTACGTTAATTCTTCTAGCAGAAGTACGCTTATGAGATAGACATCCTTCTGATGCAAGCAAATAGTATACTTTCATATCTCTTTAATTATTACGCATTAAGTAATATAATTTTAAAATGGACGTTCATAATCGTCACCTTGTGACCTAGATGAATAAATGATTTTGACTTTGACTTCTTTGTTTATTATATTACTTATTTCATGTACATACATACATACATACATAGACTCACGCCTGTTTCCCTGAAGGGGTAGGCAGAGGCATATTAAACGCCCACTTTTCGCCAGTGTTTTGATCCCACGTAATAGGTGGCGAGCCTATTGCCGCTTATTGAGACATTTTGTTTGCCAGAGCCTCGTCCGTTGATCGGCAGGTGCACCACTTGCAGGTGAGGTTGGCTTGGGACCCTAAGTTCTTGGTGGGAACCCTATGCACCCTATTTATTTCATGTGTATCTGAAATTTATCCATCCAATTCGTTTATGGGGTAATTTACACATTCAAGACCTATTTTAGAATCTGCAAAACCTAAGGTTAACTACAGGCTACATGTAAGTGAATAAATACATGTTTAAATACCGTGCCTCTACTAATACTTCTTTACAGATAAGTATAATAACGCTCGAGAAACTGAATTTCAGCATAAGCTGGTACATACGAATTAATTAAATCGGGAAAGGTTTTAATATAGGCACCGCAATTTAGGTAAACATTTAGGCTCCAGAGTACTGATTACATTATTCTCTAGGGTAAATGTAATGTTATGGGCTAGCGACGATAAATAAATCATATTACTCATTACACACTCTGTTGCTTACGTGCTTAGTTACAGTTTATTTCAGGTCTCTTTAATACTTGTAGCCATCAAGAGTATGGTTTATGAGCAGTACTATAAATGTAAAAACATAATTATATAGATTAGGTAGTTACGTAGCAATAGCCTAATGGAGCGATAAACAGACTGCTGTGTGGAGGGTGCCGTTTCGGTGGAGGAGAACATTGTGAGTTCTCTATAATGTACTCGAAATGTGAGTGAAGTCGGCCAATCTGCACATGGCCACTGCGAGTATTGTGGTCTTTTGACTTAACTACCATAAAATGAGGAAAATGAATTTAGTAGCTGGCCAAATTATAAAAATGAAACTGATAATAAAAGTACCTACTATTATTATCACTTTTATTTTTATGAGTTGGAAAGTGTTTAGGTGGTTACGAATTTGTCGTATAGATGTCAAAGGTTAATCAATCCTGGGATCAGTAAACTATGTACTTCGTCTTGGTAACACCACACTGGTTGGTTGGACCACACTTGGTTTGTATAAACTGAAAAACAATGAAATTTCTCTCGACAACTGATAAAAATATAAAACCTTTTTCTACAAAAGTTGTTTTATTTTGCAGAGGCAGTTCTAAGGGCTACCCTGCGCTTTCAGAGCTCTGCATTTTAGGTTTACCTTATATATTTTTCTGTCATTGGTTATGCGCCTCTGTTCCAAACCCCAAATTACCTTGTTAACCTTCGATTACCAGCTCCACATAACCAATACGCCTGCGAGTATCCTACACGTCGCGTACACGATTGCTGTCAACGTCTACACGTTGAAACGTCGAAATAAATGCCGCGCCTGTAAGTCGAATCTTCTTAAGTTCCTTAAAAACTTTACTACTAAAGGGGACCGGATACAAGTATACAGTCCCCATGTTCTTATAATATTTGTCCTCATTTCCAACAACTGTGTTTACCTATTTATTTTTAGAAAACGTAGGCTGCAGAACAGACCTTTTTCTTGGAACAGATTCGCAATTTAACCCTAGAGTACTAATCTTATTTTTTTACCGCTTAATGATCGCTCGGGAGGCTACTTCACAAATGATATAAGATTTTAGAAAGTATTTTTATTAAAAATTGTTTTAAAATTAATAAAATAATGAAGAAAGACCTTGTTTCTTTAAATGCAATGGCACATTTTCTTTAAAATTATAATTTCAGTCTTAAAATCAACCGTAAGTCTAACGTAACCCTTGTTTGAACAGTCTTTAGAATAATAATAATAAAAAATAAAAAGTCACATATAGCCTCTAATTTAGTACCTAAATTAAGTATTTTTATAATGTTATATCACATAAAAGTAAAATTACCATTGTAATTATAAGACATTTGGCTTGACAGTAAATTAAAATCAGACTATATTTTCTATCAAAATAACAGCAGTTTGGATCGAGATTGGGTTTGTAGAGCGACTTCTAACTCGGCGCTTGTGCTTGCTTGTATTTGAGATGTTCGAAGAGGTAAATCCAGATTGTTCGGAACAATATATGGAAGATCATTTTCAAGCTGGCACGAAGGATCAGCCTAACAACAACAACACTGTCGTCTGAATTGTAATCCTCAACGTACTCTTCAGTTTCACTGTCCGATTCTTCGTTTTCCAAATATTTTTTTATCTGGTTCTCATCGAGATTCATCTATAAAACAAAATAACCAATTCTCAGCTTTATCAAAAAAATAAATAAAAAGATAATTGCAAAAAACTAAGAAATGGGATTGGTAAAAAACTTACCTTTAATACTCGTAATGATCGCCTCCCAGGCGATCGTGAGGTCAATAACTCGATACCTGCATATTCCCCGCTGAACCCGTGACCACTCTCCACTGCGTCACGGGGTGCACTATATTGGCGCGAACGCACCCCGCAATACATAGACGTAATTTAAAAATATTCTTAAAAAAATCAACCGGACGCGGCCTCTCAGGCGATTATTAGTATTCTAGGGTTAATTATTTCTACTAAGAATTGGACATTTCGTATTGTTATATTAAAAACGTGACTGTAATACTGAGATTTCTACTTCAAAATAGCTGTACTGTCTTTGTTAATTATAAAAGCAGCTAAGTATGCTAAGATGCATCGTATTATTATTATGACGACGGGTAGCTTGATTTTTGGCCGGTATCAACGCTTTACAGTTCCATGTGGGCACAACTGGATCTCTTTGCAATGAACACATACTGAGTATTATATACTGAGTTTCCTTCAGGACACAAAGTACGTTATCTTCACAATTACAGTCTAACATGGTAACACTTCCACTTAAAGTCTTGTAGCGGACCGAGGACAGATTCACGAGTACGTACCAGACGAGTTCTCAGGAACACGCCGCCCCTCCAACGCACCGCAATACGTCACTCAGCGGTCACCAGATGGCAGCACTTCGAGTCGTTTAGCGACTATGCTAATGATCGCATTCGAGATAATTGTAGATTTTTGGAATCTTAAAAAAGTTAAGATATAAATTAATTTTAAATTAGTTTGCATAAACTGAAATACAAACAACTTATCTAGGCAACAAACTAAATCATAAATAAACTTATTCCACAGAAGCTGTTTTGACTCTCTACCATGCATTTGTGACGTGCCTGTCATAAGTGATGTTGATGTTACACGGACGCTCAGCCAGCAGTCTGCCTCGTAACATATATCCCACGTAATAGGGGGCCAGCCTATAAACTCCGTGCTGCTACTCAGAATTCGGAAAAACTCAGTATCACTTTTGCCTGACCCGGGAATCGAACTCGGGTCCGATCAGCAGAGTTCTGGTTGTATTGAAGAACGTATGGAAAAAAGCGCTAAAGTAAATGCAAAATGCCATCACCGTTGCCAAGTTATAGGAACAGAAAATCTGAACCAGTGACACGAGGAAGAAGAATGCAAAATAAATGTAAGATCAGGAATACCATTCATTAAAATGGATGCGTGGGAAAATTATAGCAGGCCTGATATGTAATTATAAGAAGTTAAACAAAAGTTTTCTTAAAATGCGTGGGCTGAAATTATACTTTTGACTTCGCAAAAAAAAAACAATTCGAAATCAAACATTACTAATTAAAATAGCTGCCTTTGCAGTTCGTTAGTATCCCGCTAAGGATATCGTTGCGTAAAGAAGTATTTAATTGTAAAATGAACTAAAATATTATTTCTACGACAAAGTTAACGCTATTCCCCTAGCAAGCTTGCACGAAAGTTCCATGCTTTCATTTAAAGGTGGCAATTGCCTGACGTTTAATATAGGTAATAATTTTAACCAAGCACGTTTCACGTGGTTTCTTGTTTTAGTAACTTTCCGCAGTGTAACTAAAACTATTTTAGTTTATTTACAGTAAAATACTCTTAAATAATTTCTAAATAGAAGTATAGAGTCAATACGAAATAATTGGCTATGGGATTCGGGAAGGTAAAATTAGAAATGCACTGGTTCTAAAATAGAGAGAGTTATTTTTTACTTTAGATAGGGTTACATGAAAAAGGTAATAATATATTTACATCAAACCAAGTAAAACGGATCGGGAGAAAATAGATACGAGTTCCATATATATATATATATATATATATATATATATATATATATATGACGACGGGTTGCTTGATTTTTGGCCAGTATCAACGCTTCACAGTTTGTTATAAGTTCACACCAAATCAAATTAACAAAACTGACTATAATTATTTTGGATTACTGAACATGAAACGATACGATGACAGTTTCTAGGTACTTGTTGCCCGCCCGGAGTCTCCAAGAGAAGTGCGAGTTGTCTTGCTCCGTTGAACGTCAACCGTCACCCCTCCCTTCAACTGTAGCGAACGTCACACTAGACTCTGTCGAAGCACGCCATCTTCACACTTCCGTTTCGTAGTCAGTTGACGTCCCGTACTCATGACCATTCTGATACGGCCATCCTACAAGACACACGTCTCTGTGTGTTAATCTTAATATATAAAACACTTGCGTTACTTACTGACTGACAGACACGCTACAGCCGAAACTATTGGGCGCAGGAAGCTGTAATTTGGCATGTATGTTCCTTGGGGACCGTAGGGGTGCACTAAGAAGGGATTGCCCGAAATTCCCACGGGATCGGCCAAGACGGGTAAATTTAAAAAAATTGCAGGCGTAGCTGCTGGCGTCCTCTAGTCTGTAACAAAATTTTACACGCACAGTATCACATTGCTCGGTCATTCCTGATTTAACCCAGGTAAGGGTTGAATCAAAGTAAAACAGTGTTAGGATTCCAATCAAAGGACCATGGGCGGAATCATCCCCACCCATCAACAGAAATGAAATGTAGCTCAATCGACAAATCTTGGGAAGATCGTTGCCCAAATCCATGGGGTTGTCATAGTAATTAACGTTTAAACAAATATTTTGTTGACGCATTATTGACGATTAATTGTAAAATACCTACTCATTTATCTATTATAGGAAGTTATGGTACATTCTACCACATTCACACAACACCATCTAGTCCCAAACTAAGCAGAAGCTTGTAATATGGGTACTAGACAATGGATAAACATACATATGTACTTGTTTTTTTTTTTTTTTGTAATACATTACATATTATAGAAACACCCAGACCAAGACAAACATCCATGTTCATGCACACAAATGTTTGACTTGAGCGGAAATCGAACCCGCGACCTTCGGCGTAGCAGTCGCTTACAGTCCCGCGGCGCCAACCGGTCGTCAATATAGTATAATTATAAAAATAGACCAGTAATATTAACACTCTATTACTATTGTTATTTGCCTACAATGAGCATTGTAGGAATGAATATTAGAAGACAATGAATTGAAATGATTCATTTGTATATATAAAATCCTTGCGTTACTGACTGACTGACAGACAAGCTACAGCCAAAACTATTGGGCACAAGAAGCTGAAATTTGGCATGTATGTTCCCTGGGGACCGTAGGGGTGCACTAAGAATGGATTTCCCGAAATACACACGGGATCGGGCAAAAAGGATAAATTAAAAAATATTGCGGGCATAGCCGTGGGCGTCCTCTAGTTCATTTATATTCGTTATGTTCTAATTTTTCTTTAGTCTGTACTGTCCCACTGCTGGGCAAAGGTCTCCTCCTGATCTTTCCACGCTCTCTTGTCGCCTGCAATCTCCAGCCAACTCTTGTGGTAGGCGTTTAGGTCATTTCGCCACCGTTTTCGGGGCCAACCCCGGCGACGACGACCATTTTCTGGCACCCACAGTGTCAAGATTTTCGCCCAACGATCCTCATGTATGGCCCGCCCAGCTCCATTTAAGATTAGCAGCCTTTTCCCACATCTTCAAAATTAGTTTTTTATTTTCGAATTATTCGTTCATAATCATTTAAATGTAAGTATATGATTAAAAATACATTATTTTTATTTTGTATCGTTTCTAAATCATGTTTTGTACTGTAATATAACCATAATGTTAAAATAACTTGCAAGTGTAAAATGAAAATATAGGTTAATTAATAATAATCAATTGTTTTTTTATGGATATATGCCATGGATTTAAGTAAAAAGAAGGATTTTAATCAAATAGTGGATACTGAAGGTACATATTGGCATCAGTTCCATGTGTGTTGGTATATGGGGACGGAGCCCATACATTTTCGCCCATAGTCCTTTATTACAAAATTACCTTCTACATACGTATAATTCCATTAGTAGTACGGAAAGTATTCCTAACTACTAATGGAATTGGATTCAGAGCATCACTGACAATACAGTCAATTACCATAGACTCACATTACAATCAAATCAAATAACTAAATCTCTACATGTGACTCATAACCATTCAGTAACCTCTAGTTACTAAACCAGGCACTCAACCAGCCACTCAGTTGCCACCATTCAGTAACCTCCATTTACTAAACCAGGTACTCTACTAGTCACTCGGTTGCCACCCATTTATCTTTGCATCCTCACAAGGATCGCCAAGTCCCTCCTGGACTTTATGGTTTCCTATGAAACCCATTTATCTGCGCATCCGCACAAGGATCGCCAAGTCCCTCCTGGACTTTATGGTTCCCTACGAAACCCCAACACAAGAGTTGTCTGCCTACCGCGTACTCACGGACAAATGCCTTCACAGTTGGTTGATACAGATTTGTACTGATTTACGGCAACAAATCAACCTCTGACATTGAATCACACAACCAATCAAACACCAGAGTTGTCTGCCTACCGCGTACTCACGGACAACTGCCTTCACAGTTGGTTGATATCGATTTGTACTGATTTACGGCTACAAATCAACCTCTGACATTGAATCACACAACCAATCAACATGTAAGCCTAGTTTTCTACTGTCTCGTCAGTATTAAGGTTCACACTTTGCTCTCGTCAAGATCGTCAGTAATGCTCTGATCCTCTGGCACAAAGTTTCAGTATCAAAATCAATAATCAGGAAACTCAAAGTAAAACTGACATTTCACTATCGTGGTATCTCTCAAAATATTATTTCAAACCAAGTAAACCAAAACATATAAGCTCTACATGTGATCATGGCTACGCATAGCCCAGTAACCTCCAGTTCTCTACTTTTTGCGAACCCCACATGGGAACGCCGAGTCTCTCCAGGATTCTATGGTTTCCACTGAAACCCAACCTTTGCCAGAGCTGACTTCTCATGGACTGCACACGTCAGCCTCTGGTACGGTCCGATCCGATCATCATGTAAATTTAAACACTTTCTTCAATATCAAAACTACTTGATTCTACCTCAATTTTGTCAGTAATACTTTGACTTTCAGGCAGCTTTCGCAACCTGTCGTATGCGGACTTATAGGTATGCTTAGGATTAAAGGCTTTGAGACCATAACGATCACCGTCAAGAACTTCTGTGACCTTTATACTTAGGATGTAACTTTGTTTGATAACGTTCCTTGTTCATAATCAACTGAAAGTAACCTACTGAAAATTTACTAAGCCTTGCCTTTGACTTATCAAACCTACGTTTCTCATATGATGCTGCACTCTCAATATTACCTAAAGCATCATCTCTCACGGTATTTAGGTCAACCTCAGTTTCTACATCAACTTCCATCAATTATAGAGGCCGTGCACACACCTTATTGGCCTATTAACAACTCTAGGGGACTAGCTTTCTTCGTTTGGTTAACCGTACAGTTAATCGCGAGTTGGACTTCGGCTAATGAATCCTGCCAAGAACGCTCTTGTCATACAACACAGAAACCAGAGGTATCTAACAAATTTAGTGAATAAATATCAAAGCAGAGTTACTTGAGCAGCAGGGTATCCATGACTGCGATCAACAACCACACCTTAATTTACTTCGCTCTAGGAATAAAAGAAAATTATCGCACAGCACTCATTCTAGCCGTTCAGCTATTCCTGACCCAAGTTGGTGGGGAATAAAGGTACTCTGATCAAAATCATTACAGGTATTAATGAAAATCACAACTACCTCTTTCTCTCGAAGCTGACATGTTGAACAACACGCATACTCGTTAAAATAATAGGAAACTCACTCAACATCACGCTATGCAACCTTCATTCGGTTACACAACACCACCCGGATAATCATTTCGAGCGTTTAACAAAGTAATCTTAAACTAGATTTGTTGAACATGTTGCTTTGGTTTTCCTTATCACATAACAGACTATAAGAAAATCTTACTATGCTGATACTCTAGATGTTAAGTTTGCTACCAAGTATCCAACCAGTCTTTATAGCGTTATAATTTTGCCATGGATAGTCTAAATACAAAGCTAATCCTAACCTAATCATTAGCGATACAGCAACGGACATTTCGCGTTCAAGACGATGGACAACGTTTGTGATACTATGACAAATACACTAACGGCTGTCTTGTTTGCGCACCAGCGGAGACTATGACTAACACAAAAGCTCCAGGGTAAACTAGGCTAACCAGAAAGACACTTTGCCGGTCCAACCAACGGCAACGCCTGGCTAAACATGCAGCCGCACAAACAGCTAATCTAGTTTATGCAAATCTACACCAACGGAAACGTGTGTACCACAAAATTATCACAACAACGACTAACTAAGTGCCCATTTAATGAAAATAAGGTTAAGCATACAATCATCACTAACGATCACTAACCTAGTTCTACCTACAATGAAAATTAAAATCTCTAAAACTGATTATCGTAACGCACTACAATGATAACTCAATCATTTTCTTCTACGTCTGATAATCGAGTTTAACAACTTCTACTAGAAACACTATCACTCTTAAACGTCCTAAACATAACTTTGAATTGGCCAGAGAACTCGGGGCACTTGATAAAAATTCCCAGCGTATCACATGAATTTTAAAAACACGCAGTAGGTTATTTTCATGCGTAAAATCTTAAAATTGAATTTAACTTTACTAGTGATGCCATCTTATAATCATGAGCAAGAAACATTTTAATGTTCCATGTTAAAATGTATGCACACAAAGAAGCAGGTGTAATTGCAACACCGAGATCGTCTGTACAACTCAGAATTACAACGAGTAACAGTGCTACTTTTTACTTAGGCTCCGATCACATCCAAACGAAAACCGTTAGGTATTATCAACACCACGAGTCGACAAAATTAATGGCGCTGGTAATATCTTTCGATTATGGTCAGGTTACACCAACCAACCAACCGCACTCGTCCAAACAGCACTGCAGTTCACACGTCTATTTAAGAAACAAAAGCTACAAGCTGTTCTATACAAAATGAGCACAGTCAGAATCAATAGCTCCGCACAGTCTTACACTATGAACTTAGTATGTACGATTCGATTAGTTTACCAACTTTAACGCTGCTACCCTGTAAAGAACAGTCTAGGCCGGAGTTATTGTTCTAGATTTAGCAGAAAACCAACCGAAGCTGGGTGCTGGTTATAAAACCAATATTACAACTGCGCTGGAACAATAACTAGCCCGTTTCACTCAAACGCACTTGCTTGGAATAATGCAAGTCGGCCTGTACACTCACTTTCGTTACTATTATAGTACATAAGGTAAGACCGAGACAATATAATCTATTTGCAAGCAAGCATAATATGATCACAATGTTCGTGAGTGCGAGCCACCCTCGCATGAAGAAATAAAAATAATCGCTTTCTTTTTAGTACGCGGTAGGCAGACAACTCTGGTGTTTGATTGGTTGTGTGATTCAATGTCAGAGGTTGATTTGTTGCCGTAAATCAGTACAAATCTGTATCAACCAACTGTGAAGGCATTTGTCCGTGAGTACGCGGTAGGCAGACAACTCTTGTGTTGGGGTTTCGTAGGAAACCATAAAGTCCAGGAAGGACTTGGCGATCCTTGTGCGGATGCGCAGATAAATGAGTTTCATAGGAAACCATAAAATCCAGGAGGGACTTGGCGATCCTTTTGAGGATGCGCAGATAAATGGGTGGCAACCGAGTGACTGGTAGAGTACCTGGTTTAGTAAATGGAGGTTACTGAATGGTGGCAACTGAGTGGCTGGTTGAGTGCCTGGTTTAGTAACTAGAGGTTACTGAATGGTTATGAGTCACATGTAGAGATTTAGTTATTTGATTTGATTGTAATGTGAGTCTATGGTAATTGACTGTATTGTCAGTGATGCTCTGAATCCAATTCCATTAGTAGTTAGGAATACTTTCCGTACTACTAATGGAATTATACGTATGTAGAAGGTAATTTTGTAATAAAGGACTATGGGCGAAAATGTATGGGCTCCGTCCCCATATACCAACACACATGGAACTGATGCCAATATGTACCTTCAGTATCAACTATTTGATTAAAATCCTTCTTTTTACTTAAATCCATGGCATATATCCATAAAAAACAATTGAATATTATTAATTAACCTATATTTTCATTTTACACTTGCAAGTTATTTTAACATTATGGTTATATTACAGTACAAAACATGATTTAGAAACGATACAAAATAAAAATAATGTATTTTTAATCATATACTTACATTTAAATGATTATGAACGAATAATTCGAAAATAAAAAACTAAAGTTGAAGATGTGGGAAAAGGCTGCTAATCTTAAATGGAGCTGGGCGGGCCATACATGAGGATCGTTGGGCGAAAATCTTGACACTGTGGGTGCCAGAAAATGGTCGTCGTCGCCGGGGTTGGCCCCGAAAACGGTGGCGAAATGACCTAAACGCCTACCACAAGAGTTGGCTGGAGATTGCAGGCGACAAGAGAGCGTGGAAAGATCAGGAGGAGACCTTTGCCCAGCAGTGGGACAGTACAGACTAAAGAAAAATTAGAACATAACGAATATAAATGAACTAGAGGACGCCCACGGCTATGCCCGCAATATTTTTTAATTTATCCTTTTTGCCCGATCCCGTGTGTATTTCGGGAAATCCATTCTTAGTGCACCCCTACGGTCCCCAGGGAACATACATGCCAAATTTCAGCTTCTTGTGCCCAATAGTTTTGGCTGTAGCTTGTCTGTCAGTCAGTCAGTAACGCAAGGATTTTATATATACAAATGAATCATTTCAATTCATTGTCTTCTAATATTCATTCCTACAATGCTCATTGTAGGCAAATAACAATAGTAATAGAGTGTTAATATTACTGGTCTATTTTTATAATTATACTATATTGACGACCGGTTGGCGCCGCGGGACTGTAAGCGACTGCTACGCCGAAGGTCGCGGGTTCGATTTCCGCTCAAGTCAAACATTTGTGTGCATGAACATGGATGTTTGTCTTGGTCTGGGTGTTTCTATAATATGTAATGTATTACAAAAAAAAAAAAAAACAAGTACATATGTATGTTTATCCATTGTCTAGTACCCATATTACAAGCTTCTGCTTAGTTTGGGACTAGATGGTGTTGTGTGAATGTGGTAGAATGTACCATAACTTCCTATAATAGATAAATGAGTAGGTATTTTACAATTAATCGTCAATAATGCGTCAACAAAATATTTGTTTAAACGTTAATTACTATGACAACCCCATGGATTTGGGCAACGATCTTCCCAAGATTTGTCGATTGAGTTACATTTCATTTCTGTTGATGGGTGGGGATGATTCCGCCCATGGTCCTTTGATTGGAATCCTAACACTGTTTTACTTTGATTCAACCCTTACCTGGGTTAAATCAGGAATGACCGAGCAATGTGATACTGTGCGTGTAAAATTTTGTTACAGACTAGAGGACGCCAGCAGCTACGCCTGCAATTTTTTTAAATTTACCCGTCTTGGCCGATCCCGTGGGAATTTCGGGCAATCCCTTCTTAGTGCACCCCTACGGTCCCCAAGGAACATACATGCCAAATTACAGCTTCCTGCGCCCAATAGTTTCGGCTGTAGCGTGTCTGTCAGTCAGTAAGTAACGCAAGTGTTTTATATATTAAGATTAACACACAGAGACGTGTGTCTTGTAGGATGGCCGTATCAGAATGGTCATGAGTACGGGACGTCAACTGACTACGAAACGGAAGTGTGAAGATGGCGTGCTTCGACAGAGTCTAGTGTGACGTTCGCTACAGTTGAAGGGAGGGGTGACGGTTGACGTTCAACGGAGCAAGACAACTCGCACTTCTCTTGGAGACTCCGGGCGGGCAACAAGTACCTAGAAACTGTCATCGTATCGTTTCATGTTCAGTAATCCAAAATAATTATAGTCAGTTTTGTTAATTTGATTTGGTGTGAACTTATAACAAACTGTGAAGCGTTGATACTGGCCAAAAATCAAGCAACCCGTCGTCATATATATATATATATATATATATGGAACTCGTATCTATTTTCTCCCGATCCGTTTTACTTGGTTTGATGTAAATATATTATTACCTTTTTCATGTAACCCTATCTAAAGTAAAAAATAACTCTCTCTATTTTAGAACCAGTGCATTTCTAATTTTACCTTCCCGAATCCCATAGCCAATTATTTCGTATTGACTCTATACTTCTATTTAGAAATTATTTAAGAGTATTTTACTGTAAATAAACTAAAATAGTTTTAGTTACACTACGGAAAGTTACTAAAACAAGAAACCACGTGAAACGTGCTTGGTTAAAATTATTACCTATATTAAACGTCAGGCAATTGCCACCTTTAAATGAAAGCATGGAACTTTCGTGCAAGCTTGCTAGGGGAATAGCGTTAACTTTGTCGTAGAAATGATATTTTAGTTCGTTTTACAATTAAATACTTCTTTACGCAACGATATCCTTAGCGGGATACTAACAAACTGCAAAGGCAGCTATTTTAATTAGTAATGTTTGATTTCGAATTGTTTTTTTTATGCGAAGTCAAAAGTATAATTTCAGCCCACGCATTTTAAGAAAACTTTTGTTTAACTTCTTATAATTACATATCAGGCCTGCTATAATTTTCCCACGCATCCATTTTAATGAATGGTATTCCTGATCTTACATTTATTTGGCATTCTTCTTCCTCGTGTCACTGGTTCAGATTTTCTGTTCCTAAAACTTGGCAACGGTGATGGCATTTTGCATTTACTTTAGCGCTTTTTTCCATACGTTCTTCAATACAACCAGAACTCTGCTGATCGGACCCGAGTTCAATTCCCGGGTCAGGCAAAAGTGATACTGAGTTTTTCCGAATTCTGAGTAGCAGCACGGAGTTTATAGGCTGGCCCCCTATTACGTGGGATATATGTTACGAGGCAGACTGCTGGCTGAGCGTCCGTGTAACATCAACATCACTTATGACAGGCACGTCATAAATGCATGGTAGAGAGTCGAAACAGCTTCTGTGGAATAAGTTTCTTTATGATTTAGTTTGTTGCCTAGATAAGTTGTTTGTATTTCAGTTTATGCAAAGTAATTTAAAACTAATTTATACCTTAACTTTTTTAAGATTCCAAAAATCTACAATTATCTCGAATGCGATCATTAGCATAGTCGCTAAACGACTCGAAGTGCTGCCATCTGGTGACCGCTGAGTGACGTATTGCGGTGCGTTGGAGGGGCGGCGCTTGACAAGTGTTCCTGAGAACTCGTCTGGTACGTACTCGTGAATCTGTCCTCGGTCCGCTACAAGACTTTAAGTGGAAGTGTTACCATGTTAGACTGTAATTGTGAAGATAACGTACTTTGTGTCCTGAAGGAAACTCAGTGTATAATACTCAGTATGTGTTCATTGCAAAGAGATCCAGTTGTACCCACATGGAACTGTAAAGCGTTGATACCGGCCAAAAATACAAAAACTACTTTGGAATGTAAACAAATGGTGACTGAGTGGCTAAAAACTCTAGACTACGAAGAAACTGAGAATATGATTATCCATATAATCAAGTAATAAAGTATTATATGTCCTGTTAAGTCATGTATACACTTGTATGTTTTTAAATAAGCATATATATATATATATATATATATATATATATATATATATATTATAAATAAACAGAACCTAAATAAATAAATACGAATATAATATGTATGTATAGGTATGTAGGAAACATGAATACATCAACAAATAAATATCCCGCTACGTACCCATATTTTTTCACATCGCCACACACACTACACAGTCACAGTCCCACACACATAGAGAAACTCACCCACAGACACAGTCGCACACATAAGCACAATCATCATAACTCACACTTCTACACACATGTGCGCACAGTGCATGCGTGCTCACATAGATTTATTTAGTTTTTCTTTTGTATACCATATGGATGTAATATTTAAGTTATAAATATGCATAAATTGTAATCAAGTTATGGGAGAGCGGCCTTTCCTGGCACAAGTGTTTTCACACTTAAAAGGAGAGGTCAACCTCAATACTATTGAATGAACTTTGTTTTGTTATTGAATAAACATTTTTTTCATTTTTTTTTTTTCAAAAATCAAGCTACCCGTCGTCATAATAATAATACGATGCATCTTAGCATACTTAGCTGCTTTTATAATTAACAAAGACAGTACAGCTATTTTGCAGTAGAAATCTCAGTATTACAGTCACGTTTTTAATATAACAATACGAAATGTCCAATTCTTAGTAGAAATAATTAACCCTAGAATACTAATAATTGCCTGAGAGGCCGCGTCCGGTTGATTTTTTTAAGAATATTTTTAAATTACGTCTATGTATTGCGGGGTGCGTTCGCGCCAATACAGTGCACCCCGTGATGCAGTGGAGAGTGGTCACGGGTTCAGCGGGGAATATGCAGGTATCGAGTTATTGACCTCACGGTCGCCTGGGAGGCGATCATTAGTATTAAAGGTAAGTTTTTTACCAATCCCGTTTCTTAGTTTTTTGCAATTATCTTTTTATTTATTTTTTTGATAAAGCTGAGAATTGGTTATTTTGTTTCGTAGATGAATCTCGATGAGAACCAGATAAAAAAATATTTGGAAAACGAAGAATCGGACAGTGAAACTGAAGAGTACGTTGAGGATTACAATTCAGACGACAGTGTTGTTTTTGTTAGGCTGATCCTTCGTGCCAGCTTGAAAATGATCTTCCATATATTGTTCCGAACAATCTGGATTTACCTCCTCGAACATCTCAAATACAAGCAAGCACAAGCGCCGAGTTAGAAGTCGCTCTACAAACCCAATCTCGATCCAAACTGCTGTTATTTTGATAGAAAATATAGTCTAATTTTAATTTACTGTCAAGCCAAATGTCTTATAATTACAATGGTAATTTTACTTTTATGTGATATAACATTTTAAAAATACTTAATTTAGACACTAAATTAGAGGCTATATGTGACTTTTTATTTTTTATTATTATTATTCTAAAGACTGTTCAAACAAGGGTTACGTTAGACTTACGGTTGATTTTAAGACTGAAATTATAATTTTAAAGAAAATGTGCCATTGCATTTAAAGAAACAATGTCTTTCTTCATTATTTTATTAATTTTAAAACAATTTTTAATAAAAATACTTTCTAAAATCTTATATCATTTGTGAAGTAGCCTCCCGAGCGATCATTAGTATTAAGCGGTAAAAAAATAAGATTAGTACTCTAGGGTTAAATTGCGAATCTGTTCCAGGAAAAAGGTCTGTTCTGCAGCCTACGTTTTCTAAAAATAAATAGGTAAACACAGTTGTTGGAAATGAGGACAAATATTATAAGAACATGGGGACTGTATACTTGTATCCGGTCCCCTTTTGTAGTAAAGTTTTTAAGGAACTTAAGAAGATTCGACTTACAGGCGCGGCATTTATTTCGACGTTTCAACGTGTAGACGTTGACAGCAATCGTGTACGCGACGTGTAGGATACTCGCAGGCGTATTGTTTATGTGGAGCTGGTAATCGAAGGTTAACAAGGTAATTTGGGTTTCGGAACAGAGGCAGGCAGAAACAATGACAGAAAAATATAAGGTAAACCTGAAATGCAGAGCCCTGAAAGCGCAGGGTAGCCCTTAGAACTGCCTCTGCAAAATAAAACAACTTTTGTAGAAAAAGGTTTCATATTTTCATCAGTTGTCGAGAGAAATTTCATTGTTTTTCAGTTTATACAAACCAAGTGTGGTCCAACTAACCAGTGTGGTGTAACCAAGATTATTATTATTATTACGTATATTTTTCCAAGTAAGTACATTTTTGTATATTTTATATTCAACAGCTGAAGCATACTCATCCAAAATGAATACCTTAAAAACGTTTACGTGACAAATATCGTCAATTTAAATATGTCCACAAAAATATCTAAGAGTCAATTATTCAAATTTTACTTTCATTTGAACGACAAAACCATTTGGTACCTAAGCCTTTATTTTATTTCTCCCAATTTATCATAACAAACCTTTCAAAGGGTCTTTCTTTTATGCCATCATTTCGATATTTTTGATAAAAATCGCCGTTTGCATAACGTACCTGGGCAACGAACTTTCTTCGAATAAAATATACTTTGTCTTCTAAAGGAGCTGAGCTTGAGCTTGAGCAAGAGGACTAGAGCTACGTTGCGGTATTATCTGTATGGTTTTATAAACTTTGGGATTTTATGCACCATTGTTTTACTTGCCATGTGTTCCGTTTTTAATACTATCATTTCTTTGATGCAACTTTTTAGTTTTTGTTCTTATTGCGGTTATAAAAGTCGAGCGCCCTTGCAGAGTAGACGTCACGTAATACTGTTGCAATAATATAAAAATGTGAATACTTATGGGATTCTCTTTCCGTATTATTCTTCCTTCTATCTTCTTTATCCTTTTTTATATATCGTAGTTAGGAATTGTAAATGCCTTGTTCAATTCAATAACATTACTTGGGTTTCTAATTTTGTACCGCATACATCTAGAATTGTAGAGCAGTCATAAACGCTCCTACATACAGTGCTGGCGACACGGGCCGCCGGCTTTTGCCGCGCGGCATGTGCCGCTGGTTTTTGCCGGGCATTTGCGCCACCGGCATCTGCCGCAGAAAACCGCCAAGCATCATTCCAGTTGTGCCAGTCATGAAGAACGACCACACACAAGTAGTAAGTTGCAACCGGTGCGGCACGCCGGCATAGCCAGGCGGCAATGCCAGCGGCTCCTTTATGCATCACGGACAGAAAAAAAAAGCACTAATCATTAAATAAAGCTGATGAAAATTGTATCTGGTTGTTACCAAGTGGGGGTAGTTGGAACAACAAGTTGAATTAAAAATTGCTTACTAGGAAAATTTAATTAAACTATTTAATTTTGATTAAAAAAATATTTTAATGTACAAAAGTTAAAGCTTGTAATAAATACCTGCTAGTTAAGCGTAATATAAGTTATATAAGTTAGGTGCTAGAGATTCTTTACGAGATAAATTTAAATAAGTAGAAATATTTACATTTGCATCGCAGTATATATTTGCTAATTTAATGTACGTTAAGAAAAACTTAATTATTTACCGTAAAAATAGAGACTTGCACAAAGTGAACACAAGGAATAAGCATAAACTAGTGGGCACTAACTACCGTCTACATAAAGTTCATAACTCATTTGCGGGACTCGGCATACAATTCTTCACCAAATTACCTCTGGAAATAATGAATTTACCTCTACACAAATTTAAAACCACTACTAGGAATTTTCTTTTAAAAAAGGGTTAATACACTATTAAAGAATTTCTAGATGACAATGTCCATCCCCATAGAGCCCTTTACGGGGGTAAGGCGGAATATCACGTGTGCCCTGTGACCACCAACACAGGCACCCTCCGTTTGCGACCAGCTTACCCTCTGGCCACGAATCTCTCGGCACGGGTCGGTTTACACCTTAGATCGGGGTTTTGTGTCGGGTATGCTCCCTGAAAGTTGGTTTAATTTCGGAGTTTTCCTTCTCCTAGACAGGTTGCCAACCAAGGCTAACGAGGCCCATCTCCCCAAACGTTTGGTTTAATTTCGGAGTTTTCCTTCTCCTAGACAGGTTGCCAACCAAGGCTAACGAGGCCCATCTCCCCGAAAATGCATGAGAAACTTGATGGGAGTGAGTGAAGCAAGTGAGGTATGTCAGGATCGTTGCAAATGGCGTTCCGTAGTCTCTGCCTACCCCTCCGGGAAACAGGCGTGAGTCTATGTATGTATGTATGTAGATGACAAGACATCATGGGTCTTGTTGCTTTTTTAAATTCACTATTATAGTTCATTTTATGACTGTGTAATGTATTTATTAAACTCATCTTAATTAGTAACATGTTAAGTGGAGGTGCCTTGTGAAAACTCATGATGTTTGCAGGTTTTGTTTATTTTTTTTTAATTTATTGAATCTAATATATCAGTTTTTAATTCTGACCTAATCATTGTTCACTTGTCGCCTTTACAGAATTCTTTAATCTATTGGTTGCAGATACATCTATACTGCTGTCGCTATAGTGTTTTTGTTGTTGTACTACTCACATATTTTTTTCATATCCATTTATTTCTAATCAGTGTCGCGAAGTGTTTTTGCTGTATCAGCAATCATGGTACCACAAATTGTAAGATTAAGATTCTGATTTAAAAAAGAGTGGCATGAGTTTTCCCAGGCTCTTCTCATAGCCCTACCATCCCGAACCTGGTTGTAAAAAAAGAAATGACGTTCATAAGTGTTGCTTTTGTAACCTATATGAATAAATGAGTTTGAATTTGAATTTAATAGATTGGTTCAGATACGATACACATGATGGTGACATTTTCCCAGGACTAAACAAATAAATGTTTGGTTTTGGGACAATGTCACCAACACGTAAAAAATGTTATCACGGATTATTACGTGTTGGCAGTATGTTCGATGAGGGGCTAGGTGCTTATTCTGTTGCTATCATTTTTGTTGATTGTATTTGCATACCTATAACATGTCATAGAGTAGGTAATCATTCTGTGAACGGGATGCTACGTTTTGTTAATTTTTGATGTCTGTCTGTATTGCACACATTTCAACAATGGTCTGACAGGTCACACCTGTCAGACTATTGTTGTTCTGTCAGTTTTGTTGTTTTTTTTTTGTTTCTTTTTCTAATTTTTGTATCAATTTTTCTTAATTCATCTATACTCCATTTCACATTGGGGGCTGCGGGTGGCGTTTGTTATTTGGGATCATATTCGTCTGATTTTGATTTATTTGTACGGAGATGACATATTTCACCTGCGCCTTCGTTTGTGAAATGGATTATAGCATGTTCTCGGGGCTTATCTTTAATTCCCTGTGTGTCAAGTGTCACAATTTTAAAAGTGTAAACAAGTTATGCCAGTAAGTAAATGTGTTTTTTGTGCAAAATGTGAAACGACCGGCCGGGGTTAATAAAATTATTTTAAATATATTTATTTGTGAATAAATATAAAAAGGTACCAACAGATGGAATTCTTTCGCATCAGAATAAATATGTTTTCTTTCTTTCTTTCTTTTGTTTATATTAGAAGAAGAAAAATGGTTTTTAAACACAGGTTTACATTAAAATCTTAGAAATCTAATTATCATAATCTCATTCCAAAAGTATTTACAGCACTGATCATTCCAGAATAATATTACAATAACAGAAAAAAAATCATAATCAGGGAGGGTCTCTATTCCTGACATCGTAGATTCATCAGAACTTTCATTATGCTCTTGTTCATTTACACTTTTCCCACTGCTATCACCTGTGTAAATAATCATTTCATCGGAAAAACTAGCGATTCTTGGCCCAAATTCTCTATATTCATCTTCGCATTTAACAGCATGATCACAAACATTTTTTCCATTCTTCTAGTCTTATATTATTGTTTTTTTCTAACAAAGCATCTTTAACTGACGTGACTGTCAATATATTTAATATAATTAATATTTTTTTGGCTACGTGTTGCTTTATTTGGGACCAAATATTTTCAATGGGGTTAAAATCGGGATTATATGGTGGCAGTAGTATAATTTTATGCCCATGTTCCTTCATTATACGGTCAATGGCAAATTCTGAGTATTTTCTTTATGTCTTTTTATAATTTCATACAAATCGGGTTTCAGTTTCTTTGGGTCATGCGGAATGTTGTGTTGTTGTAACTAAGCTATCATTTGTGGTTTAGGTGTGTTTGAGTTTGGTGGTTTCACAGACAGCTTATTATGATAAGGGGCGTTGTCAATTACCAACACACTATTAGGAGGCAAGTTGGGAATCATTTGATTGCGTAGCCAAGTTTGATAACGTTCCGCGCTTATTTCTTTATGATAATCACCTTCTGAGTCGACACATTTATGTAACATTAGAGCCCCTGGGACGAAGCTTTTTCATAGCCTACCTGTACAATAATTATTCACTCTTCTTTGGAAATGGGTTGTTTGATACCTTTTTTGCTGCTATCTTGCCAAGTTTTACCCTTAGTATGTGATGTATACACGTATGACTCGTCCATAAACACTATGTTTCTACCAGAATTCCACAGCTGTTGTATTTCTCTGAAATATTTGATCCTTTTTAAACGTATATCATGCTTTTCCATAAGTAGCCGTCAGTTATTATCAGTTTTCAAAAACCTAAACTCTTTGAAAGTAATAGCTTTGACCAACTTTTTTCTCAAATTATTTACAGTTGGGAGTTCTTTGAGCGTCAACTGAAAATTGTATATCATATTACGAATAACACAGTAGTCGAAATCATCAAGTCCCAGCCGAAATCTACTTTTAGAATTTCCATTTTTCGGTGTGGAAAATTTCATTGATTGATTCTGTTTTGTTTCGTTTAAGACATTACTCAAAGTTCGTCGCAAAATTCCTGCTTTTGTAACACGGTCCTGATTTTTTTTATTAATATGGTTATTTAGATTATTTAGGTTTTTTTGAAAACATTTGCTTCATTTAAAAAAATAAAGATACACATTAAATACCATTTGCCGTGCTTGAGAATTAAGCGACTTTCCACGTTTAAATTTATCCATTCTGGAAGAATTCGTCTGAAAGAAAATGGTATGAGCAGAGTTAGGCATATTTTTACTTATTTGTTGTATTATTGCATTATGTACTAATATACTTTATAATATTATTTATTCCTATATCTATTTGTTTATTTATGCATGTGTATCTTTCTACTAAATTTATATAAGGCTAAATCTGATTTTTACAATGTTTTTTCTGTAGTACTTAATATGTATTTAACGAAGGTATTTTTAATTTCTTAATATTAAAAAACAATGAAAAATGTTATTATATTTACCTACATATTTTACAATATAAACTATTTAACTTTGAATAAGATAGTTAAAGTTGAAATTAAATTCACCTTTGAAAACAAAACCAAGAAGGGTGTGTAAAAGAGCTCTATATAATTCCATACAGAGAGAACACGTGCAGTCACCACCAATATTATAAAGACGACTGACGGACCAGTGACTGACCGGCGACCGCCGCCGACCGCACGAATTGTTTTTGGATTGTTAACACATGATATTGACTCCTACTTATTTCGAATAAGGTGCAAAATGCAAGGGCATTGTTAAGGGCTCTTACGATTCAATGATTCGGGTGTTTCCGAGAATACGATAATTAGCAAAGATGTGCATTATTAATTTAAAAATACTGTAAAATAGGGGCTATTAAACATATCCATATTTTTTTAATTATATTGCTGGACAATCTACTCGTATATTGAGGAAATGTTAATATGTTGCGTTAGCATATCACTCAACGCTACATATTTTAATTTTTGATATCGCGTAGTCTTATGACAAATACATATATAATACATAATTTTGTTGGACGGAGATTCCCTCATATCATAACATGTTTGTTCAGCCTAGCAATAAAAAAGTCTACGTTATTCGGTGGTCAACAAATTACTCGAACACCAACAGATTAGAATTGCTTATTTGTTAGCTGAGTTGATATACAAACTAGTTTTCAATTGCTGAATTGGTATCAATCTATGATGACTCATCGACAACTTCCATCATGAAAAGTAGTTATTTGGTAGATCCATAAAATATGCTATTTTACAAGCACAGATCCTACTGTATTTTACAGAATACAAATGATCCTAAACGAATTCCATGTACTACTACAACTAAAGGTATCTGTATATTTAAATCCTTGCAGTACTGACTAACTGACAGACAAGCTACAGCCAAAACTATCAGGCGCAGGAAGCTGAAATTTAGCTTGTATGTTCCTTGGGGACCGTAAGGGTGCACTAAGAAGGGATATCCCGAAATTACCACAGGAACGGACAGAAAAGGTAAAAATTAGAAAACCGTTCGGGCGTAGCTGCGAGAGCGTCTTATAGTATACATATATATTTTCGAAGTCATTGTAATGCAGACGCTCAAACAGTGATAGGTGATGCCATTGACGACCCACTTCAGAATGTAAACACAATATGTCACGACAATAGGAGAACAAGGCCGTTCATGTAATATGGAATAGATTAGCTATCATATCAGCCATATAAACATATCGATGTCGTGTAGAATACGGAATGCCAATCCCAATTATGTCTCTTCTACTACGAGGATAAGCCATAGGTGATGATATTTTGATTTATATATTGTGGCAGTCATGTCATATCCTCCCTTGAACCATTTTATTTCGCGAGAGGCCAAATATATATAAGTTCTCATCAATTATAGTATATATATAT